>JACEGR010007407.1:0-49823 GCA_014170235.1 Listronotus bonariensis
ATCAGTTCAGCATTTCCGAGAGATTGGGGGTTACAAACAAAATTACAAACTTTACCTCACATTATATAATAATAATATAGATTTATGTATTTATTGTATTTTTTGAACAAACCTGCTATCCTTCTCGTGGCCGGACAATGTGATACCTGATTGAATTTACAAACAGCCGGAAACACATCCTGGAGACCCTTGTTCTTCAACTGACTAGGATCCAAACAGTGAAGGATGATATCCATCAACTAAAACAAAAAATAAAACAGAAATTTTAAAGGCAGAAATTACACTAGAGGATGGACGGTGGTTGAACTGTCCAAAACGTCGAGTAAATAAATCACTACGTTTATATCGAATAGTTGAAGCTAGCTTGAGTTAAAGCGGCTTTTAAAAGTGGCTTGAAAAAAGCGATATAAACGCGCTTGAAAGTGACTTGAATCGTTCAAGTCAAGCCTGAAAATAAGTAGGGTTGACTTCACTGAAGCCGATTAGAAACACGATATAAACGATTCAAGCGGGCTTAATAACTGCCTAACTTCAGATGAATGCTTCCTCGAACGTCATCAGTGTCAATTTCATATATGATTTTGACATTTTTATACAAAATATGAGTGGAAAAACAGGTGAAAAACTTTAAAACACGCTCACACCAACAACAGCACACAAAACGGGACAAATTAAAGTAAGGTTTGTTTTTCATTTGATGTCTACTGTGAAGTTGGATGCAAAACTGCCGCATGCGTACGACGATGGCCTGAAATGTGCTTGACCTCGATTTTCAATCGACTTTCAAGCCACCGAAATAAACACGTAGACTTGGAAATCGCTTCAAAGCCGCTTTGTTTTCAAGCCAGCTTGAACTATTCGATATAAACGTAGTAAATGAAAATAAACAGTAAAAGTTTGAACTTTTTTTAGTGTTTTACCTGGACTAGAAGATCACTCATTTCAGTTTGCATTTTTTTCGATCAGCAACTCGACTCCCCTGAGTATTTCCGGTTTAGCTTTGTGAAGAACGTTGTTGTTCATGTTGATGTTCAGCGTTTGAGCGTTCTGTTGCATCGCGTTGTATCTCGCTACTTCTTTGGCCATCGTGGTTATAAACGCTGCAGGCCTGCAACAAATACTATGATTTTAAAGAGTTTTAGAAAGAATATAACCGATTTTGTGCACCATTTTATTTATGAGATTTAAGTATTACTCAAAAAAATTCCCCCGCCCCCATAAAAAAAAGCAGTGGTCTTGTGCACCATTTTATTTATGAGATTTTAAAAGTATTATTCAAAAAATTTCCCACGCCAGTGAATTTGCGTCTCTTGATCTACCACCGATCCTAAATCAAAACAAGAAGCTAAAGCGGACTCTTTGTTTGACCTCCGGAAGTGCGGACGTGCGTAGAGGACTACAAAGTTCTTCCCGGGGTCGCCGTTAGAGGTGCCGTACGGACGTTTTTACCTTCGGGGATCAAAGGAAAGATTCACGGCTAAATTGACGGCTGATTAAACTACGATTTTTTGCAACGTCCACCCCACAAATCACCATATTAAGCTCCTTTTGACTTCGCGCTGTTTTAACATGGTCCAAAAAACAATGCGGACTTTTTTTTTTATAATAGATAATAGGTATATTTCTTTGAATCAATCCTTTACCCCTGGACACTGCAACTCAACAAATTATGACTTGTGACAAGCTTCAAAAATATGTACCTGGCTGCTGCTATAGCGTCAAAGCGTGTCTGGCTGTTCTACAGGAATCCGCTTGAGGCGTCAGCGGGAGTCCGTGAGGTCATACTAGGCACCAGTTTGTCCGCTTCGAACACAGCTCCAAAAGACCTAAAACAGAACAATTTTACTATTTACACACTAGAGCTACGTTAACATCTGACATTTATTGCATGATTTTTATGTCAGAAAGAAATTCGGGCTAATGTAAACGGTCAATAACTTATTTTTTTATTATCTTTGGACAAACCACGAAGGCTTATGAGCCTAAATACTAACATACCGTGGGTGTCTTAAGCGAGGTAAGAGGGAGTTTGTTGACACGGGACTTAAATACTTGAAGATTTGGGGGGAAGGAAAGACCTCCGCGGCAGCAGGTTCACAACCTAGAAACTCTAGGGATAAAAGAACGAACAAAGTGGGAAGTTCGGGGCCTGTCCAGTTGGACCGTATAGGGATGCATACGCGCGGAACCACGAGTTTCTCTGTTGGGAACCGTGAGTGGAGGAACTATACTGGACAATTCTTCAGAGCAGAAGCCATGGAAGTACCTATAAAAAGCGATAAATCCCCCACAGCCCGACGATGGGCAAAGAGAGGGAAGCCTTTCTGTAAGTGAAGGATCATTAATGAGACGAATAGCTCTTCTTTGAATAGAATCAAGAATGCTTAGGGTTGTGGGGGACGCCATGCCCCAGATATGAAAACAATATTCCAAGGGAGGTCGGATTTGGGACACATATAAAGTGTATAAATTAGAAGGGGAAAAATACTTTTGGCTCGAAAGAGAAATCCAAGCTTTTTTGAAGCTGCCGTGGCTATAGATACAATGTGTTTATGCCAGTTAAGGTTACTTTCAAATGTGACGCCCACAAGATTGAAGGTGTCTTTGCTCTGTAAAACTTGGCCGCTCATAAGTAGAGGATGAGTATTTGATGACTCTTTTCGCGACAAGGAACATGATTGTGTTTTGGATGCATTAAAATGGACGAGATTTTTGGCGCCCCAATCCAATATTAAATTAAGATCCTGCGAAAGAGATATCTGCATCGCTCTGCGTTTGTTTTCCAAGTCAGGTTTAGTGATGGGTTTAGGAACCTGAAAACTGGAGTGAAGGGTACTATCGTCGGCGAAACTATGAATGGAATTAGTTGTGGACGAGAGAAGGTCGTTGATGTGAAGAAGAAACAATGTTGGTGCCAGAACTGAGCCCTGAGGGACTCCAGCATTTACTTGGTGAAAGCTTGAAGAATGGCCGTCCACAATAACTGATATACGTCGATCAGATAGATAACTAGAGAGCCAAGTACAGAGTTTAGTTGAAAGACCATAGGAGAGAAGTTTATTAAGAAGTGCGGCATGCCAGACCTGGTCAAAAGCTTTGGATATATCAAGAGCAACGATCTGACATGATATCAGACATTAATTCTTGACCGTTTACATTAGCCAGAATTTATTTATTTATTTATTTATTTATTTATTAAGTATACAGGATTCCTATTTTTACAATGACTATTACAATTATTGGAAAAAATAACTACAAAATTAAATTAAGCTACAATTAGATAACTAACTAACAAATAACAGGTACATATAGGCAGATCAAAAATATTTATATACAAATCAGCAAAAGATCACAGCTACAAGTAAAGTACTAATTTATTAAGGAACCATATGATTGATCTTAGATTTAAATTGAGACAATGTGCTGTTAAAAACATCCACTCGTGAACCAAAGCTGTTCAGCACACGAAGAGCTCTATCCATTGGTGAGTGCATTCCATAGTTTGTGGTATGAGGGGCGGATATGATATAAATTAAAATTCCGAAGATTACGAGAGGGGACATTAAGTTGAACAAGTGATAGAAGGTCGGGACAGTCAATGAGACCATTAGATAGCTTAAACACAAAACAGAGATCATAAACTTGACGTCTATGCTGTAAAGTGTGTAGTCTTAGCTTTCTCAGTAAATCAGAGCGGTGGTAATTCTCCATCCTTACCCAGACTTGTATGCGGCAAACCGCAAAAATTTGTTCTGGACCCTCTCCAGCATATCAGAATGAACAGCATACTGTAGTGACCATACCACGGTAGAATTTCTGACATAAATATCATGCAATAAATGTCCGATGTAAACGTACCTTGATACAAAGTGTCCCGTCTGTACCTCAACTGAAATTAAAATTTTCGGAATATGAAGAATATGACTTACCTAATAATACTTTGCTAATATCAAGGAATGGTTCCCAACACGGTGAACCCTCGACCTATAAGGTCTATGGCGGCTCTTCTCAGGGGAATGTGGGCGGGTAACCGCGGCGAAGGTGACGCCAATAAAAGGTGTGAGAGGGCCATGGCTGTCAGTCGGGCTAGGTTATTGTTTCAGAACCTAAAATGATAACAAAATAAAAGATACTAAGTTAGTTGAGCATTCAGACGTTTATAAAGGGTATATTTTAAGTTGGTATATTTCTCTTTTATACAGTATAGAATACCAATCCATAGAACCCACAAGTGAGATTTCAGCGTACCCTAAAGAATTTTGAGTACCTACCCTGACCAACAGATGGCGAAAGTAGTACGATGTCGCTTTGCTAATACGATTACCATCAGAAATTGATAGCAGTCGCTGACGAGCAGTCGGCCCGATCAGTTAGAGTGAGGATATACGCAAAATTTAATAAAAATAAAATCCCTGATAAATGGACCCAGTGTCCATAAGATTATTAAATTTATGATTTCCAGAATAGGATATATCGATGCGTTTTACAAAAACATCGTAAGCGACATTCGCCAATTTTACGGAGAACTTGAGTTTTTCTTCCCACCCGCGTTCTTTTATAGAAAAACCGAGATCTTGAATGTTTTTATTTTAGATTTCTTCTTAATCTGAATTACAAAACAAACATATTTGACATGTAATGTCAAGAATTTTCAGAATCTCTAAAAAAAAGAGCTGAGAATTTTAGAATTCTAAACCCCTAAATAATAGTTAAATTTACATTTTTATTTTTATTCAAGTTATCTTGACAGCGGTGGCAGACTTGCCACCAAAACGTCGATTTTTAGTTCTCTATTTACTTCGCTTTTATTATAATTTTTTGTTTTTTGTTTTTTTGGTAACTATTAATTTATTTTTTGGCGTGTACCCAGATAACTACCATTAATTAAATGAACCGTCCAGAACCAATATTGAACATATCTTCATCTGAAATAAAGCCAACGAAAAAAAAAAAACGTTTCCCGTAAAACCGAACGAATGTCGCTTACGATGTTCTGTCAAAAACCCATCAATATATCCTATTCTGAAATCATAAATATAATAATCTTATGGATACTACCATTAATCGGAATTAAATTTTGCGTATATTCTCACTCTAACTGATCGAGCCGACTGCCTCGTCAGCGACTGCTATATTCTGGGATGGTAATCGTATTATCAAAGCGACATCGTACTACTTTCGCCATCTGTTGGTCAGGGTAGGTACTAAAATTTTTAGGTACGCTGAAATCTCAAGACGTTTTTTGGCCTCCTTATGGTTATATCGTTATTAAACATAACGATTGCGGCAAGCAGTTTCAGACAGAGATTTTGCAGCCTCTTTTTTAAGAAATTTATCGCCGCAGGCTGCTGCTTTCCGACACATGTAACCCTTATTTTTTGCCTGTGGTTGACCGGTTTTACAGTTAAACGAAAATCAGCCATCTTCTTCTTCACTCCATAAGTATATAATATTGATATTTAGAATATAAGTGCAAACAAGTTCTGTCTGGATTTCGTTTTTTAAAGTAGATGCAAACAGTACTGTCTCAGCAAAACACAAAGTAAGTAGTTAGGTTTTAGGTAGTAGAGTAAAAAGCACAGTGTGCCAGATTATGTTACATCCTCAAATTGATCACTGATTTAGAACATCCGTAAAAAATGCAAGTCCGTTTTAATTTCTTTACACTATTTTATTTTCTTACTGCTATGGATTTTTCGCCAATTGTGAGCCCGAGTGTATCAATCGATATTTTAATTAATACGGCATTAAAATGTCAACCTTCTTAAATAATTGATATTAAAATTCTCACAATCCGGCAAACCACGCAGTTTAACAATAACGATAACAGTAACGATAAGCTCCTTCGGTATTCATCCGTAATTAAAGGAGTGCGGTATGGTTAATAACGATAACGGATCATGTTTGCTTTATCAGGCAGACCTGTAATAACGTTAACCACAACGGAATTGGTAAAATAGAGACATTTTGGTAACTCTAAAATAACAGACTATTTTTGGCCTTATGGTTATCGTTATTAAACATAACGATTACGGCAGCAGTTTTAGACAGAGATTTTGCAACCCCTTTTAAGAAATTTATCTTGCGTCTGCGCTTTTGACCCATAACCTCTTTGCCTGTGGTTCGCTGATTTTAAAGTTTGCGAAAATCAGTACTTATTTTTATTCTCCATGTTATATATTGATATTTAAATATAAGCAAATAGTTCTCTTGATTTCGACGAAATTTGGTATACGGGGGTTTGAAGGTTGATCACGACCTGAATAGAGCTTAGTCGGAAACGTTTCGCTGTCGAGATATCCATCATCAAAGTTGATATTTTAGTACTAATCTTATTTCCACAATATTTTCCTTCTTTGCACAAAATTCATATTATAATACTAAAATGGCACAACAATATTTCATTTAACATCAAAAACCCTTTAAAAACATTTTTTTATTATTAATTATATTAATTTAAAAGCTTTACTTTAAACAAATCTGTATGCAACCATAAATACATCTACATATTGTATTTATGGTTGCAGCATTTATGGGTAAATTATTTTCAATTTAATGAAAAAAACGTGTAAAATAAATAAAAAACAGGTTTTTTAAAAGGTGTTTATAAAATATTGTGTAGCAATTTAGTGTTTTATAAAAATTTTTGTGCAAAAGAAGGCGGAATATAGTGAAAATAAGGTTAGTGTAAATTACTAGTTTGATGATGGATATCTCTGACAACGAAACGTTTCCGACTAAAAATTCTTTCAGATTCGTGATCAACGCCCCAAAAACCCCGTATACCAAATTTCGTCGAAATCGGAGTTGCGGACACAGACTTTCAAAAATGTGTTTAGGTTATAGAATTTTAGAGAGTTAGGATCATTTAATTTAGTTTGTTAATTTATTTAAATAATTTACCTTAATTTTTTCCAAGTTCTTTCATCACTTTCGAAGGTTTCCGAAAACGCCCGAATTATCCATTAATAACTTTTATGCCATCATGTACTATGGAATTTTCACGATATTTCTCGAATATTCTAGATCATTCTTTACTCTTCCACCATACTATAAAAGGGCGACGGGAAACTTCGAGTTAGTTAGTACATATTCGACTTTTGTGCTGTAAACTTCGAGACAGTGACAAGTTTAAGATTTTGCCGTTATTGTAACCATAGTTACGTTACATTGTTAGATAAAGGTATAAAAACGAAGGCACGTGTTTTTATACGAGGTGTTTTGGAACATTTGGTGTCGGAAGTGGAACGAGGTTACTCAAGGAAGCCCAAGTGGTAAGAAGAGTGAATGCCAGTTGAGACAAGACAATACACAGCAAGTATGGAGGAGATAAGTACGCTAATTAGAAAAATGATGGAAGAAATGAAGACGAGCCAAGAATCCCTAAAACAAGACCTGAAAGAAGACTTAAAAGAAATGAAGATTAGGCAAGAAAACCTGAAAGAAGACATGAAGAGCAGTCAAGAATCCCTGAAAGAAGACCTCAAGAAAGAAATAAAGACCAACCAAAAAGAAATGAAGCGGGAAATTCAAATTAGTCAAGAAGAAACAAGACGACAAATGGAGCAAATTCAAAAAGACATAAAGAAAAGCCAAGAACAAATGAAGCATGAGCTCAAAGAAAAGATGGTAAAGATTCGAGAACACTTAAAGGGAGAATTTCAACAAAGTCAAGATGAAATGAGGCAAGAAATGTTACTCGAACTAAAACTTACAAAGGAAGATGTTAAAGAAGATATGCAAGAAATACAACAGTCGGTTGAAGATAAAGTTTATCAACTTCAAAGCCACATTCAACAAGAAGTACAGCGACAGATAAAAAAATAGCTAATACTGGTGTCGTTGCAGAAAGTGGTAATTCAACTACTGTTATGAAACCACCAACTTTCGATGGAAAGGTACCGTGGGTTACATACCTTCGACAATTCGAGGCTGCTGCCAACGGCAATAATTGGAGCCCACCAGAAAAGGCTCGAGCTTTGGTACTTGCTCTTCGAGGAGAAGCCATGGAGGTGTTAAGAAACATCCCCGATGAAAAGCAGTCTGACTATGAATCGATTGTCATGTTCCTGGAGATGAGGTACGGCGAAACCCATCTGCAAGAAGTTTATAAGGCGCAGTTACAAGGACGAAGACAGAAGTACAATGAAAGTCTTCAAGAGTACGAAGCGGACATTGTACGTCTAGTTAATTTAACGTATCCATCGTACCCGGAAGAAATTAAGCAAGAATTGGCGGTAGGCAGTTTCATTGAAGGGCTGCGCGATCCGGATATGAACCAAGCATTAAGAATGGCCAGACTAAAGAAAATTTCAGAAGCTCTTGCCTACGCACTTCAGTTTGAAACGGCTAAGCAGACATCCAGAACTCAGGCAAGACTTCGAAGAACAAACTATGTACCAGAAGTCAGCAATCCAAATGATAATTTGACAACAGTAATACAACAGCTGCAAGAAATCCTACGTCAAAAAACAAGTAGATGGAGACAACAAAAGCATGACCTTCCGTCGAAGAAATAGAATCCTGTGTTGGAAGTGTGGTGAAGAGGGGCACATTCAAAGAAATTGTACCAGATCGAATGCCCCTGCAAGTAATCCGGAAAACTCCCAGTAGCCAGCTTCAAGGGGCGAAAGCTGGCTAGGTGCTACCAAGCCCCATCAACAACAATAATTAGAGTACATATGATACAGATGAGTGTCCGCTAATTAATGGTACAAAGAAAAACCACAGATTTCTTATGCGAAAATACCCATTTAGAATGTAAACAAACATACCTATATCCAAAAGTTAATGATAAGGAAGATACGGGATGTTAAAGGGATATAAATATTTTTTATTCATGCATTTCGATAATTTCTGTTATGTTTTAAACATTTTAATAAAACTCGGTATCCAGGAGTTTTTAGATATCAGCTATTTATATCTGCGCAGTTGTAATTATAGCTAATACGATGTTATTGAAGGTTGAAGGAACATACTTTCGGGTGCACTGAACAACTAAAACATGAATACCTTAAAAACGATTGTCAATATCGATTCTTACTAAGTATACCTTTTTATGCAGAAAGCATAGAGAAGTTTACTAGTTTACATACATACAGAGTAGTAACAAAAAATTGGAT
Organism: Listronotus bonariensis; assembly: GCA_014170235.1. Classification (NCBI taxonomy): domain Eukaryota; kingdom Metazoa; phylum Arthropoda; class Insecta; order Coleoptera; family Curculionidae; genus Listronotus; species Listronotus bonariensis. The sequence continues at coordinate 9,123 of JACEGR010007407.1, forward strand.
AGTTTTAGAGAATTTTAAATAGTGTACCAATCGCCCTCTAGTCGAAACACAAAAATTAATATTTAATCTGAAAAGCTAATGTTTAAAAACCCCTAGATACAGTTATATTAAGATATTTAAAAAGGGGGAACAATTATCGAAATAAATTTACTTTTTCTTTTTACTATGACACCCGCCGTATCTTCCTTATTATAAACTTTTGGATATTAGGTATGTTTGGTTAAATCTTAATCTTTTGTTTTGTTTTCTGTGTACCATTCATTAGCGGACACCCTGTATACAAAGTTTTTAAAATGGTTTTTGACTTACGGAACCATGGAAAATGTTTTGCTCTCCCAGGTACCTCATCGTCCTGTCGTCGCTTTGATAAATTTTAATTTTCAACATTTAAACCACATTTATGTTTTTGTTTTAAGTTATGCCTATTAAAATAATCCAATAAATTTTGTTTACGACATACAGTTCTTTTTTGTTTTCTCCTTAATTCTACGCCACTGATCTGCCTAAAATCAAACATGGCCGAAAATGGTCCGACTTGACGTCACAGCCGCGCTAGCCAATATGACGAATGTCTTGACCTTATCTCATCAATCGACTTGGATAAGGTTTCCATTTTAAAAACATGTTTTTTAAGGTTTTTGTCGATATAAATTTTAACGATTACTTTCGACCACTCTGTCTTTATTAATGGTCAAAATATTAATAGTAGAGTCCACTTAAAAAGTTCTCAGAGTAGTTAGTTCTGGGCATTTTTTATATTTTTAGTTATAACTCGCCCTGTATAATACCGATTGGGGTAAAATTTTGTATTTATTAGTTTTGGACCATGCGAGAAGTTTTCCCAAAATTTCGTTTTAAAATTTAAAAATTTTGGGTCCGTTTGTCCTCTTGTAACACCTATCCTGGGTCACACTGTATATAATATGTAAAGAATTTTACTCATAATATAAAAAATAAATAATATATAGGGTGTACCATTTAAAATAAGAAATTTTCCAAAGCCTACTTTTTGAGAAATCGATCGAGGCAGTTCCTTGCGGGACACCCTGTATTTTTAAATTGCTTGTCCATATAAGTTAACACTTACCTGCTAGTAAATATTTTAGTGAGTTTCTCCCCTCCTCACAAGTTCCGGAGGTAAACTGATTTCGAGATCTTGGTTTTCCAAACTCGGCTCGTCGTCTAGAGGGATTGTATTGTGCCACGTGGGTAAAAATAGCGACATATGATTGGCTTTAGATAGAACACCAAATGAGGAGGGGTACCTAGAAAAATATTTAAATAAATATTTAAAAGAAAAAGCCTAAAAATATATAGTATAGGAGCTAGCAACGTTTTCGAAAAATAATTTTAGGTCAGCTGATTTATTTGATGTTGTTCTTCTTCGTCTTCTGGATAGACCCTAGGCTGTCTGGCTGGCGGTAGTGGTTGCGTTTATTAGATTTCTACAGCAACTTTTATGCAGATTGCAGATATAATTTTAGTGTTTTTCTAGGGTGGTGCATTTTTGATTTATTTATTTATTTTTGAAAATTTTAAATGGAACACCCTGTATATTTTTTCACTATTAAAATAGTTAAAAAATTACCTTCTAAAAATGTGTCACACTTTATATTTCTTCTCAGCCGTTTCTGAGATATTGCATATTTTGGTCATTTATGACTGATATTGGTTAGATAGTAGCCATGAAAAAAAGTAAGTATGTTTTACTTTAAACAATCTTGTTATAACTCTGTTTTTTATGGACCAATGACGGGAAACCATTTTTAATAATAATTGAATAACCACCTCTTAAAATAACAGACGTTTTGGCCTCCTTATGGTTATCGTTATTAAACATAACGATTACGGCAGCAGTTTACAGACAGAGATTTTGCAGCCCTCTTAAGAAATTTATCTTGCGTCTGCGCTGACACATAACCTATATTTTTGCCTGTGGTTCTGCCGATTTTAAAGTTAACGAAAATCAGTATTTACTTTTATTCTTCATAAGATATAAATTGATATTTAAATATATGCAAACACTTCTGTTGATTTCTGTTTTTTAAAGTAGATGCAAACAATACAGTATAAGCAAAACACAAAAGTAAGGTTAAGTTTGGTAGTAGAATAAAAACAAGTGTGCCAGATTGTAACATCTAAATTAATTACTGATTTAGAATATCCGTAAAAGTGCAAGTCCGTTTGAATTTCTTAACACGTATTTGATTTCTTATTACTGCTATAGATTCTTCGCTAACTAGAGCCTTTGTATAAATGAGATGGCAATCTAATCACGCAACAATAAAATTTTAACCTTTAAATATTTGATATTAAAATTTCTACAATCCGGCAACCATCGCAGTTTAACAATAACGATAACGATAACGATAAGCTCTTCGGTATTCGTCCGTAATTAAAGGAGTCCGGTATGGTTGATAACGATAACGGATCATGTTTGCGTGACCGGCTGAGAAGAAATAGAAAGTGTAACACATTTTGAACAAAATTTTTTAACCATTTTAATTGTGCAAAAATATACAGGGTGTTTGCATTTAAAATTTCCAAAATAAATAAAGTAAGTCAAAAATGTGCCACCCTAGAAAAACTAAAATCATATCTGAAATCTGCATAAAAGTTGCAGAAATGTTTTAACAGAATTAAAAAATATTCCTCGCAAATGGAGGTTAGTTTTTTTGTAAAACATACAGAAACATGAGTTTCCTGAGCTAAGCTGTCGAATTTGGCCCAACCTGTATAATCCAAGGTTTGGAAAACATTTTAGAAACCTAATTTTCAATATTTTGTCTTTAGATAGGTTTACCAAACATATTTTTTTATTGCCAGACACTTTTATCATTGCTAAAATTATACAGTCGACCTCCTTCTAACTTCTGAACCCTTCGGAATATTTTGATAAAACTTGAAACGATAATATATGACCAAGGTCTGCATTTTTCGACATATCAGTGACAGCTCTAAATGTCAAGGTCACAGCTGGGCGCCAACACAACCTCTACCGCCAACGCCGACAGCCGAGGATCAACCCAAAAGAGGAGGGAGACAGTACCTTATTAACCATTAGGTTGACTCAGGCTACAGCCTAGGGCGCCATGAAAAAGTAGGCGCCAGACAGGGAAGTAATAGGCGCTAGACAGGGAAGTTTTTAAAAAGTTTAGGTCGGGTGGGGATTTTGGTGACTAATTTCTCTGTGGATAAGGTGTTTTGGAATGCAATAGGCGCGAAAGGGAAGGAATGACCTTTTTTTTTGCTCTTAAAAATGTTTTTTGGTGGAAAATAGATGCTCCGGGAATTCTAGCCTAGGGCTCCTCAAACTGTTAATACGGCCCTGGAGGAAGAACAACATATCTACGTTGCTACCTTCCGGTCTAACACTTCCTAATTTAATGTTTGAAGAAAACTTTTAAATCACTCCCTATAGAAAAAACGGAGTTTGATATTTTTACTTACCATAGGCCTAAGTAATCCCAATTTGACTTGACACACTCTATCAAGGTCGTCGTCCAAACCCCACGAGTGCAAGAGAGATAGCAACAATTGCGCTATTTCCATGCCGTGAGATGTGTCCAGAGGTCCCAAGCTGCCTGGTTTGTTTTTATCTTTGGATAGATCTGAGTTTTCTAAAAAATACTTATTATTATTATCTTGAGACAGCTTATGAAAATTTCAAAAAGTACTAACACTGATGTTTAAAGCCTCTTTAAAAGGTATATACAGGGTGCACATGGAAATATTCGAAAGATTAATCCAAGCTTGTTTTGAAGCTGCATAGCTGCAGAGATGTATAATGTGTTTATACCAGCTATAAAAACCAAAAAAAAATATACTGACCTTTAACGAAAATTAAGCATTTGTCATATGTACTTTTCAACTCTGGTGTTGAAGTAGCATATTACATTACAAGGGTGGAATGACTTATTTCACACGAGTGGGAATGCGTTGCTGCACGAGGCTGTAGCTGGATAACCATGGGGTTTTTAAAAAGTAAATACTGAAACATATACAGGTCGGATAAGGCCACAGTATAAAATTATTTTACTCTATACAGGATGTCTCAAAAAGTGTGACGTATCAAAGTTATATTTTTTTTAAATGGAACACCCTATATTTTATGACGGTTTTAGATTCTACATAAAAAAATAATTTAAGTTTGTTAATAGTACCAAGTGTCTAATTTTATTCGTTTTTGTGATATTTGATTTTTTTTTCAAAATGCAGGGGTGCAATTAAATTAATTTTATTTTAACAATATAAACTCCTTAAACTTTAAAATTTGTTACAAGATTAGGAAAAGTCTGCCTTATCATACGTAGGTCATATCAAGATCATAGATTATACAGGGTGATCAAAAAATAATTTAAATTTTTTAGAAAGTCAAATTGCAATATCTCTCTTATTTTAAATGGAACACCCTGTATTTTTTTACACCACATGATGACAAACCAAATGCTCTTTCAAATGGTGTATAGGTTGCCTATACCTATCTTTATACTTTTTAAGTAAATTCCGTTTTAACATATTTTTTATTCCAAATGTCTATTTAAATGTAAGTAGGCTGTGATATAGCTATGCCTATTTACTAAGCCGTTATTGCAAAATGTAAATTTGTTGGAAAAAGCACAAAATTAAAAGATTTTGTATTATCTGCCACTATTTTTAAAATTCACAGAAAAAAAATTCATTAGTTGCTTATAATGCTACTTCCAATAACACTTATTTCAGCTGAATGTGGTAATGATAAAACTTGTGTTTTTAAACAATCCTGATAACGCCTCTGGTCAGTTATGACGACATTCTGTGACCTATAACTCGTTTCTTCCATTATCCATAATCACTGTGTCAAATTTTAAAGCAACTATTAAGGTTCATCAGATGGTTTCTCCTGAATATTTTTCAGGATTAACTCTAGACTAAAGTAAACCATTTTTTTCACATCCTACCAGTATTATATCATCTTGTTGTTGTAGAAGGGTTGTTATTTAAAACATTGAAATTTCTTTTAAACTGACCAAAACACTAGTAATCAATAAATGGTCGTTGTTATTTTCTTAAGAAAAATATTAATGGCTGCTATGTCACAGCCAACTTAGTATAGTTAGAGTATTTTATTTGTCATCATGTGACGTAAAAAAATACAGGGTGTTCCATTTAAAATAAGAGAGATATGGCTATTTGATTTTCTGAAAAATTGAAATTATTTTTGATCACCCCGTACTGGTGCAATCTTGGATCTTTGACTTGGACCTGGCGCATGATATGGCAGACTTTTTCTAATCTTGTTACACACTTTAAAGTTTAAAGTGTTAAAGCTAAAGTAAAAATTCAATTTAATTTTACCTCCTGCATTTTTCAAAAAAAATCAAAATATCACAGAAACCGTAAGTGTCTTTTAAATTTTGTTAGCAAGAACAATAGGGATAGTCCATTTCATTACTTCCATTAATTCTAAAAAGTGCAAAATATTTAGAAAGTGTATTTTTATAATAGTAATATTTTCGAAAAATTTCATTACTCTAGCGCTTTTTGTTTTTGAGATAAAAAATAAAACGTTATTTTTTCGCCATTTTTGTATCCCAATACTTCTCTAATGGTTGACTTTCGACTTTATGTTTATAAAGCAAAATTCCCTTTACTTTAAACAAGGAATCACCTCCTAAAATGTTTTAGAATTTGTTTAGAAACACCCTGTATAATTAAGAAGTAATACATTAATGCGATATTCGAAGAGTGTGAACCAGTTATACAAGAGTGATTGACCCGTGTGCAAGTACTACCAGTACCCCTGACATTGAATATTGATTTTATATTTAAAAGATATATTTTGGGTATTATTTATGATGAAGACAATTATCTGGGTATGTACAGGTGGTTTTAAAAATACATAGTATTTCTTCGATTTTTTGTATGATTAGTTGAAGAATACTTCAATCTGGATCAGACAATGAACGTCTTGCAGGTTTGACGCAATTGAACTGTATAAAAATTGTTCCATTTTTTCGAAAACAACCTTTTTTGGCATAATTTTTATTGCGGAAAAACTATCTCCGCTAAAATTTTGAAATAATGTTATCTAATGCACATTGTTTGTACTATCTCATGGTTAAGATTCAAGTTGATAAAGTGAGTATACAGGGTGATCGATCACGGGTGATTCTACTTGACAAAATAAGGGTAGAGCTTCATATAATTTTTTCAAAATGTCATTCGTTTTCGAGATACAAGCCGTCAAAGTTCAATTTTTATTTTGGTTTTTCGCCATATTACATTTATTTTTTAACAAATCCAGTTAATATTTGGCACACAAATCGAGCTTTGCAGATTCTAAAATTTTAAGATAAAAGTACTTTGTTTAAATACCTCCAGAGGGCACTTTACCTAAAACTTAAAATTTATTTAAATCATAATTCTTTTATTTTGACAGATATCGCAAAGCTGGGGCACCAATTTATAGACAATCAAAAACTTAAACAATAAGGTACTGTTTATTAAAGTCGATAAACCTCACCGTTTAGGCATCAATAGACATCAAAATTTTCATCAAGTTCAATCAAATTACCTACATACATACAGGGTGTCCAGTAACTCAACCGACAAACTTAACCAAACGATTCTACAACAGAAAATAAGAAAAAAACTTTACATAAACATATGTCCTAAACGTCTTAGTTTTTGAACTACGGGGTGTTAAAAATTAAAAAAAAGTTTTTTTAAATATTTAACATACCGTAGTTCAAAAACTAAGACGTTTAGGACATATGTTTATATGAAGTTTTTTCTTATTTTTGTTGTAGAATCGTTTGGTTAAGTTTGTCGGTTGAGTTACTGACACCTGTATGTATGTAGGTAATTTGATTGAACTTGATGAAAACTTTGATGTCTATTGGTGCCTAAACGGTGAGGTTTATCGACGTTAATAAAAAGTACCTTATTTTTAGTTTTTGATTGTCTATAAAATGGCGCCCCAGCTTTGCGATATCTGTCAAAATAAAAAGTTATGATGTAAATAAATTTCAAGTTTTAGGTAAACTGCCCTCTGGCGGTATTTAAAAAAGTACTTTTGTCTTAAAATTTTAGAATCTGCAAAGCTTGATTGTGTGCCAAATAACAACTGGATTGGTTAAGAAATAAATGCAATATGGCGAAAAACCAAAATAAATGAACTTTGACGGCTTTAACTCGAAACGAATGACATTTGAAAAAATTATATGAAACTCTACTCCTATATTTTGTCAAGTAGAAGTTTTTAAAGTAATCATACACACATACATACGAGATTTATATACCGTAGGTTATCCGAGCTACCAGCTCTAAGACTGTATACCATTATTTTAGAATATATATTTTTTAGTTTTTGCTACATTTCTGCCTTATAAAAGAAGCTTATTCCAAACCAACGAATCGGCAAGCCGTTCAATCAGATACGTTTTTAATGCCATCAAGTATTTATACTTATAATGTTTTGCCACCTGAAGATCATGGACAGTTGGTTATTTTACAGGCTAACGGGTTAAAAAATCCAGAAAGGTAAGTTCCTATTTTAATAAATATTCTATATACAGAGTGTTCGACAAATACATGTCAAAATTTCATGCCAGTTTAAACGGGATCATTAAATTTAACTTATAGTAGGGGAGCCCACGATGCTTAATGGGGATTTTGTCGAGCGTCATAAAGACCTATTGGGTTGCAAAGCTTAGTTGATAAGAAAAAATGTTACATAATATAAAAAGGATTATGATGTAAATAACTTTTAAGTTTTAGGTAAGTACCCTCTGGCGGTATTTAAAAGAGTAACATCTTAAAATTTTAGAATCTGCAAAGCTCGATTTGTGTGCCAAATATCAACTGGATTGGTTGGCAAAAATAAATAACACAATATGGCGAAAAAACCAAAATAAAAATTGAACTTTGACGGCTTGTAACTCAAACGAATGACATTTTGAAAAAAGATATATATGACTCTGCCCCTTATTTTTATCAGAGTAGAATCCTTGCCTAAAGTTTCGTGATCGATTTTGAATCACCCTGTATAAATCAATTTTTAAATTATCCCTTGCAACTTACCTTTACCAGGTTCAGTTCCTTTCAGTACCATTTTCAGCTTTTCTGTAGCTGGATAACCATGGGGTTTTTAAAAAAGTAAATACTGGAACATATACAGGTCGGATAAGACCACAGTATAAAATTATTTTTAGTCTATACAGGGTGTCTCAAAAAGTGTGACGTATCAAAGTTATATTTTTTAAATGGAACACCCCTATATTTTCATGACGGTCTTAGATTCTACTTTAAAAAAATAACTCAAGTTTGTTTATAGTACTAAGTGTCTAATTTTATTCGTTTTTGTGATATTTGATTTTTTGAAAAATGCAGAGGTCAAATTAAATTGATTTTACTTTAACAGTTTTAACACTTTAAACTTTAAAATGTGTAACAAGATTAGAAAAAGTCTGCCATATCATACGTAGGTCACATCGAGATCATAGATTATACAGGGTGATCAAAAAATAATTTCAATTTTCAGAAAGTCAAATAGCCATATCTCTCTTATTTTAAATGGAACACCCCTGTATTTTTACGTCACATTGTATTTTTAAAATATTACAAGTGTACCCAAACTTTGTAGTAGAGTCCTTAGAAGTATAAAAAAAAATCCAGGGCTCTATTTAGTAAATTGGGAGAGAAAAAAATTAGTTATATATTGGTACTGTCATGTAGAGTAAAAAAAATAAATAAACTTTGCATGGCATTATACAGGGTTTGGACTTTAAATTTTTAGCTTATTTTTATAATTTAAATCTACGAGCCCCGTCTCAGTGAAGTTTGCCCAACTAATTTGAAAAGTATATATTTGTAAAGGCCTCCGCAGCATTTGTTAGAGTCCCATCCCAGCTGGTAATATTTTCACTTATAATACCACTAGCGCTAAATTTGTTTCCGGAAATTTTTCAAGAAACGAATATTTTACTGAAAATTATCCAAGAGCCACAGGCCGAGGGAAAATTTTCTTAAAATATTCGTGGCTGAGGAAAGAGACTTCCCAGAATAGTTTAGCACATGTGTGGTATTTGGAAAGAAAATTTCCGCACCAAGTTTGTGTTAAATCATATTTTTAAATTAATATTTGTAACTTTGACACGAGCTTTAAAATTTTACTTACTATAAAATAAATATTTTCCATTTTTACCAATTGTAGTTGCAAATATATGTAATTTTAGAGATTTTATCATTGTTTATTCTTTTATATTATATATTATACTTATATTATTACAGTTGGTAAAAATAGTTTATTTTAATTTTTGAGACCCATATCTTGCTTTCGTTTGCTCTTCACTTATGTCTATAGTACTTGAGTACTTATAATATTATGTTACGATTGAAATACTAAAACTGTTTGTACAAAAAATCGAAATTTTCCTCTTATAATTATGTATGTGAATGACAGACATGACGTTAAAACAAATTCAATGATTATGTCAAAAAATCGTCCGCTATAATTCGCTCCAGGGTACCCCAGGCAGGAGAAAAAAAATTCCGATAAATACTTGTGTTGGCATGGTAATGCAGCCAACACTACACATTTGATTGGTCAAAAAACAGTGGTGTGGAATTTTCATACAAATTTCGGGGAGTCACCGGTAATATTTTTGGATTTAGGGTTTTCAAAGTGACGTCACTGGATGATATAAAAAAAAACATTATATTCAATACATTTTTAAAAACATAGATAGAAAGATCCAAATATGGGATTGGAATTATTTGATTAAAAATACATTTATTTAAAAGATAGAATTACCTTTAAAGTTTGCAATGCCGCAAAAGTATCCACAAGGTGGTCCAAATCATACGCTAGAAAAATTGTGCCAATACAACCACATTTAAGATGATTTAAAACATCAAATGAATGTTAAAACATTTAAAGATATTTTTAATAGTGCACTTTTAACCTTTTAATAAGTTTTGATAGTTAAAGTTTTTGGGACATTCCGAAAAAAACAGAAAAAGAACCTAACAGAATTACATATTTTAGCTGGTTGGGCCAACTTGACTGAGACGGGACTCGTAGTCATGATCTAGTAATTTTTTGGCAAGCCTGTGGCAAAACCTTTGTTTTAATACTATATTTAAGCTACAAAAATAAAACTTTTTATTGTAGTACAATTTTCTTGTATCTGGCTTCGTATTTAAGATATTCTGTATCTCAGAAACGAAAGCAACTCCGGTACATATGTTTATAGGAACTTTTCTTTATAAAACGACATAAGGAATCACCCTTTAAAGTTTGGTACCGTAGTTAAGAAATAACCCTTATTTTATTTTGGAAACAAGTCAATTTTAAGCCACCCTGTACATCCAACCTTCAAATATTTTTGTAGAAATGTATTTTCCCATCAAGCAGGACTTTTTATAAAAATAAAAACTTTTTTTTCGTAATATTAATAATAAAAGTTTTCCATGTGTTAAGAACTTCCGAAGACACGCTGTATAAGGCTTCAAATATAAATAGTGCCCCTTCTAGTCGGAATTACGTTATTTTTATCTCACCTGCAATTTTTTTATGCGCATCCGGACTGGCGCTCTGCGTCAACGCCGCCACTTTGCAGTATTCCGCCTGAGAAATGAGTCCGGCCGCCTCCAGACTACCGGGCGACATTGTTGAGTATTCTTCGCTAAGGAGCTCTATGATCAGCGCCTCGATGTCAAAGAACAGAATGTGACTTTCTGGATCTGCAAAAATAAATTATGTATGTATGTAACGGAATCTTAGCTTAATTTTCACCAACTTCCAGCGATTCGATTTCTTTGAAACTTGCACACGTATCAAGGACCCATGACAATGCAATAATCTGCAAACAGTATCCCGTTATCCTGATTAGGATCGCCAGGATAAATAAATTCCTTTATAGATTTTCTGTAGGAGAGTAACAGAGAAAGAGCTAGTGCGCGATCTGCGCATGCGTGCAGTTTCGACGTACTCTCAGCATAAGGCTGACAGAAATCTTGTTCGGAGTAGTTGCGTTCTGAAACCCCATGCAACAGTGAAGCTTTAAATGAAATGATTAGATTACGAAATAGTTCGTGAAACATTTCAATATCACATGTCCGCAGAAAACTAATTGATATATCGAACTAAAAAATGAAAATAAATAATAGTTTAAAAAAAATATAAAACACGCTTTTATATGCAAACCGAACTAAAAATTAGAAAATAATTTTTCATTACAAAGAGTTTGTATTACAGTAATAAAAGGTCAAACAATGAATCATAATTATATACCTCAAAATAGAATTATAATAAAATTTAAGGCGTTTAGCAAGAAACTTAAGACGTTTAGGTCAAGGATTTTTATATTTTTTAGTGTAGAATTAGCTCTTAAATTTTGGACTGCACAGTTTGGCCCACCCTCACGCACACACTTCTTACCTTTTGGGTTTGTTCGGAATCCTTGGACGCCAAGCGGCGTCTGGCACGCCGCCCGAACAGCATGGGGATCACCCGCGTCCGTATGCGCATTTAGTTGCTGAAGCTGGTGAAGTCCACGTTGCGTCGCGTGTCGGATGGCCGAGAGGTTTCTATGACGCAATCCCCTGCGTAAAAAATGCGTACTGTAAGAAAGTAGTGGTACTAGGGTCTGATATGAGACTGTTTATAGTATATTACATTACAAGTGTGGAAAATGACTAATTTCACACGAGTGGAAATATTGTAGCACGAGGCGTTAGCCGAGTGCGACCAACACCACGAATGTAAGAAAGTCATTTTCACTGTACACTATGTTTCCTACGACCACAAATTATTCACACAAAAAAAAGTTTGTTTTTACAGAAAAAATAAAAAACAATTGAGAACTTTGCAACACTAGGGTGATTTTTACTTTGTAACACTAGTGTGATATGTACTTTTTCTCACTGCTATATTATACTGTTTTGACAATATTTTTACATCGAAAATCACCTACCTAGAAGCATTATATAACTTTTATCATGTTGGAATTTAAAAAGGCCTTCACCTAATAAAAATTGTATGGTTTGGTTAGGTAATAACGGTGACAGTTTAATACGGTTTTCTGCTATTTTAAGCGTTTTTTTTTTAATTATTGATACTTACATATTTAAGACACTCTTCTAAATAAAACGTAAGTGGCGCATATCCAATATTCCGTTTTTTTTTTAAATATCAGTAAACAAGTGAGTGAAAAGGGGTGCTGGGTGGTATAAAAATTAGTAAAATGAGTTAATGAAACTGAACATCACATGTAAAATTAAGTAAAAATAACATTTTTTTTCGCATATTTTTGAGAGGAAATATAAAAAATATGAAAATTGTAAATGCATATCCTAAAGTCCTAAAAGTAAGAAAAAAACGACTACTAAACGTCAGTTATACCATGCAAAATATGGAAAGCATTTGGCAACGTCGGAAGGGTCTGATTGTATTTATGTATGGAAAAAGAAAGTGGATTCATAAAGTGTGTATTAGCCTCAGGTTTAATTAGGCGATTAAAAAAAGATTTTACTAGTTGTTTGAGTACACGAAGACAGAGAGAAAGGAATCTGATCTATAGGAGTTTTTCTCTAGCGCTTTAGGTCGAACAGTCAAGCGGCAAGGCTGCCTCTAAAAGTGCGTGCTCAAAGGTATTAGGGAGATTTTTAATTTGATCTACTTACCTGACAACACTGTGCCACTGAGCGAGCAGTCAGTAAAAGTTGTTTTTTTATGTCTATTTTTGTTTATATTTTTATTTTTTTCGGAAATTTTATTATTACTCTTTTTAATATTAGAAGAAAGCTTATACTGTGTAGTAACTTAACGTTAATAAGATGATTTTCGCTAATTTGGGTTCTACTGTTTAAGGTAAGTAAAAAGTGTTTTTTTACACTGTCACTACAATAAATATGTCACTTGCAAAACCAATAGCAGTTTTTAGAATGACATCAAAATATATATCACACGAGTGTTGTAAAGTACTTTGCAACACTAGTGTGATATAACCTATTTTCTATGCATGAAACCAGTGTGCTATTTGCAATTTTCACAAGTGGTCGTAGGAAAATGTAATTTACCAAATTTTTCAGAAAAATGGTAATAACTACAAAGTATTTAGTGATACCTGAAGAAATGTACTGCTGGATTGGCTAGTCCCATGTCCGATGACGAGTGAGTCTCTTCGTTTTCTTCGCAAGCATACAAAACTTCTTCAGCGGCGATACCTGGAAAATAAATGTATTGCTAGATATATTGAAGACTATTATGTAGTAATTCAGAAATATACAGGGTGTCCCAACTCTATTTATACACGAAATAACTTCGCTCCTGTACAAAATACAAAAATAAACCTACGATAAAAAATATTTATTCCGATACACTTTTTTTACTGACAGTACTAGTTAATATACAAGGTGTCTCAAAAACATATTTTTTTGGTAAGTTTAGTTTTTTAAAATGGAACACCCTGTATATATTAACATATGGTCTGGTTCTAATTATTTTTAAATAATTCTGTCAATGTCAGAGTAAAAAATAATATAATACCATGTAAATAATTATCATTTTTGTAAAAACCACTAAAGGGTAGACTAAACGTCAATATTAAAAATGGCAGGCGGTTATCACTTTTATCTTACTTTCAACTATTTTCCTTCTTGTTGCTCGCACACTATTTAAACGACGCGTTTAGACAGCGATAGTTGATTGCCGTCTTTATTTGTATGACACTTGTGGCTTTTTTACTATTGGATTAATAATCTAAGTAAGCTATTTATTTTAGATACGTATTAACTTACTTAACCTTAAAATCATTTATTATAAATGTATTGCTGTTTTTTAGTGCAATTAAGTAAATATGTGTCTAAATTAAACTAAACTTCTGACATAGGTACCTATAAGTAGATCTTACAATAGAAGGTAATTAATTACATGGTCTTTTATTATTTGTTAATCTGACAGTGACAGAACTATGTAAAAATAATTTATTTTCTCCTAAGTAAACAATACACTTTTAGTTCCGAAATACCTTGCAACACCCTGTCCAAATGGCCGGTCTCCATCTGCCACACGTAGACCGTCCCGTCCGAACAGCCGATTATCATAAAGTCGTCTTTAGGCCGCCATTTTATCGTTGTGACCGGAAACAGGTGCCTCGAAGCTAAACACACGCACTTCCGCTCGGCCAAGCTCAGAAGTGTCACAGAATGGTCGGATGCGACTGAGCAGATGCATTTTTGTATTCTTGCCTGAAAAAAATATAGAAAGATAAAATTTGTTGGAAAAATAAATTATTTAACAAGGTTATAACCAATTGGCGATTTCTAAGATCAATGAGACCTCTGGTGGTCAACGGCGCAACCTAAGAAAACAGGTAATCGGACATGTTTAACCATTGAAATGGATATAAATTTAATATTATTTATTTACTTCGTTATGTTTAACAAAGTTGCAAATTATTCAAATTTACTTCCTTAAAAACCTCAAATAATCTTTTTACTGACTTCTAAGAATATTCATCTATTTTTAAATTCTTTGTTTATTTAACCCGGTTCATGTCTCCTTTCGGCGAAATACCGCTATCAGAAATAAGCATTTGAAGATCTCCGCCGGGCTTCTCCGCTTTAACACAAACGCGGCCGCGCTTTTGGCGGCTTGCGCCACAGCGATTTCGGCATGCTTTGTCGGGGCTTTGACTAGTTCGAGAATAACGTTTAATAATTTCACCCTAGATATTGGTTCTTTAGTTGACCAATAGGATTTCTAAATTATGGAAGCCATATTTGTTTTAATTTGTTTCTATATTTTTATTGGTTTAACCATTTTCTTTTTCTTTGGACCCACCTCTATTTCAGTTTCTCTCCCAAAACTCATATTTCCAAATTCAGTGTCTACTCGGAGACCTCTAACGTAACATCGTTATATGTTCCCCAAGTGTGTCTACCCGAGACCGCTTAAGCCTAGTAACAAAAGGTTACATCTCGCGCTCAAGTTGAAGAAAAAGAACGCCGGGTTCTTTTTCACCCCAAAGAGTAGATTAAGACTTTACTCGTGTAACAAAAGGTTATTTTTCCGGGTTAAATTTACGAGAACGTAAGGTTTCTCTTAAATTTTCACCCCCAAAAGTGTATTGGGCTCCTCAAGTAACAT
The DNA here is from genome assembly GCA_014170235.1 of Listronotus bonariensis. Taxonomy (NCBI): domain Eukaryota; kingdom Metazoa; phylum Arthropoda; class Insecta; order Coleoptera; family Curculionidae; genus Listronotus; species Listronotus bonariensis. The sequence continues at coordinate 24,259 of JACEGR010007407.1, forward strand.
AAGGTTACAAAGATTACGTAATAGACTTGTCAAAGGACAACTATTACAAAAAGAACGTCAAGGTTCTTTTAACTAGGGTGATATATACTTTTCCTTACTGCGATATATTATAATACTGTTTAACAATATTTTTATATCAAAAATAACCTTACCTAAAGGTCGCTTTTTATTATTTAAGAATTAAAAAGGTCCTCATTAAAAAAATATTGCATGGGGCTTTTCAATGTAAACCCTGTTAACAGCCTGATAACCTCCAAATTTGCTTTAAATACCAATGACAGCGATGACAGCTCTGCATTATACTTTTGCAACACTAGTGTTGTAGTACTTTGCAACGACTAGTGTGATATATAGGCATTTTCTATGCATGAAAACAGTGTGCTAGTTTACTATTTTCACATGTGGTCGTAGTGGAAACGTCTATTACGGCATCAGAAGAGCCATTAATATCTAAAATAAAAAAATGTGTGTTTAATTTGGAAACATGTCATTTTTAAGCCACCTTGTACTTCCAATATTTTTGTGGAAATGTATTTTCTCATTCCCATTTGTTAAGAACTTCCGAAGACACGCTGTATATTAGGAAAAGCAATGGACCCAGAACGGATCCCTGACATTAGGTGGTTTGCAAATTAATTAATTAATAAAAAATGTGATTTTGATGTCATCTTTAGCCTTATTTTATAAGGATAAAGATGACAATGCATGTTTTATTAAAAATGGAGTTAGGTGGTTTTACAATAAAATTAAGGTGACGATATGCAAAAAGATATAAATAGTACTTACACTACAATTTTCAGGAGGCACCAACAACTGAGTAATCTCTCCCGCGTGAACACAAAATCGGTGCAACAAACTACCTGTACACAAATCCCACAGACACACTGCAAAATCCACACCTCCTGACACCAGAAAATTTTTATCATACCTAAAAACAGAGAAAAGGTTAGGAAAAATAAACTATATAAAATAATAATAATAATATTTAAATATGAAGAGAGCTACGGAAGCTTTAGTTACTGCCTAATTTCTTGCTATTTTTAATACACAGGATCCTCCAAAAAGTATTAAACAAAAAAAAATTTAAATCAAATATTACCTCATGTGTTCTCTATTTGGATGTAAGAGGCAATTAACGCGACCGTGATGGCCCGACAGAATTTGGTGTGGTGGCCAATCTGAAAAAAATCATTATAATATTATACCTAATCTACGAAAAAGATATTTTAATAATTAAACAATGGTGTGATTCAAATTTACTTTCTTTTAAGATAAATAAAACAAATATATTGACATTTAGGTGTGACCTTAATAATATCAATTTAAATATGAAATTATTAATAATCCTTCATTTACTAAATTTCTTGGTATTTATGTAAATAAAAACCTTATTTTTTCAGAACATATTGAAAATGTATGTAAAAAAAAATTAGCTCAGGTTGTTATGCTTTTAGAATTCTTTCTACTGAACTTGATTGTCCACTACTGAAAACTAGTTTTTAGCATTAATTGAATCAATAATAAGATATGGTATTTGTTTCTGGGGAAACTCTAGTCAAAATCTGTTAACCTCAGTTTTTATTTTGCAAAAAAGAGCTGTAAGAACTATTTGCAAAATCAAATCTAGGAATCTTGCAAATCTTTATTATTAAACCTAAGATATTGACACTGACATCTATTTTTATATTGGAAACTGTTTGTTTAATATATAAAAAATATTGGTGTAATTATAATGAAAACTATTTATATACTTTTAGAAATAACTCCTGCATTGAAAATATGTTAAAACAATTTTACTTAAAAGAGCGTATTACAATTTAAATGATTTTTTGAGGATACATTTCCATAAAAGGTATTTCTTTTTACTATTATATATTTGTGTGTGTATCTGTCTATGTTGTATATGTATATATAATTTATTGTTTTGCTTTGTCTACAAAGATATCTAAATATTTTTCATGACAATAAAGCAATAAGTCATGTTTTTATAAAAGAAAATCTAGCTATTGTGTGTTATGCAAAAAAAATATTAACCAGAGAATTTCCACTGCTTGTCTGAATTTTATCTAATTAAAAACAACTGAATTGACTACAATAATACATACAAGGGTCACTACTGAGGTTTGAGCCTAATAAACAAAAAACATCAACTCGTCATTATAAATGGTTTTATTGCTTTTCAAAATATTCTCCTTTAAGATCTATAAACTTTTGCATGCGTTCCAACCACTTGTCAATGCAGTTTTCCATTCCAATTGAGACACCCTTAGAACATGGTTTTTTAATTCATTCAAACTTTGTTCACAGCTAAATGATCATGCAAAATTTTATTTATTCTGGTAGAACTAATCCTAAAGTTGCCTCCAATCTCATAGTATGTCACGTGACGATCTTGCAATATCGGTTTTTTCACAGCATCAATATTTTCGGGCACAACAACTAATTTTATGCCGACCTTCACGACTCTCGTCGGTGAGTGAATGGCGACCTCGATTAAATTCATTATACCAACGCGTCACAGTGGCAAAGGATAGGGCATCATTACCAAAAGTGAAAGTTAGCTGATCAATGCATTGCTGTCTTGATAATCCACGTCGAAAATAGTAATAAATCATGGCACGAAAATGTTCACGATTCAATTCCATTTTTTGCTGACACACTATTTTTAACTAACTGTAAATACTAATCGCGGTCAAATAACAAAATGTTATTATTAAAGTTATGATGAAAAATGTCAAGCTTTCCAGCGAAAACATTGGATGGAGTCTTACAACACTCAGGGTTGCCAAGGCTCAAAATGTAAATACTCATCCTCTACTTATGAGCAGCCAAGCAAAGACATCTTCAATCTTGTGGGCGTCACATTTGAAAGTAACCTTAACTGGCATAAACACATTGTATCTATAGCCACGGCAGCTTCAAAAAGCTTGGATTTCTCATTCGAGCCAAAAGTATTTTCCGCTTCTAATTTATACACTTTATATGTGTCCCAAATCCGACCTCCCTTGGAATATTGTTCTCATATCTGGGGCATAGCATCCCCACAACCCTAAGCATTCTTGATTCTATTCAAAGAAGAGCTATTCGTCTCATTAATGATCCTTCACTTACAGAAAGGCTTCCCTCTCTTGCCAATCGTCGGGCTGTGGGGATTTATCGCTTTTTATAGGTACTTCCATGGCTTCCGCTCTGAAGAATTGTCCAGTATAGTTCCTCCAGTCACGGTTCCCAACAGAGAAACTCGTGGTGCCGCGCGTATGCATCCCCATACAGTCCAATTGGACAGGCCCCGAACTTCTCATTTCGTTCGTTTTTTATCCCTAGAGTTTCTAGACTGTGAAACCTGCTGCCCGCGGAGGTCTTTCCTTCCCCCAAATCTTCAAGTATTTAAGTCCTGTGTCAACAAACTCCCTCTTACCTCGCTTAAGACACCCACGGTACGTTAGTATTTAGGCTTTTAGCCTTCGTGGTTTGTCCAAAATAAAAAAAAGTGACCCTCGTATGCCATTTTAATAATTAGTTTCAAGAAACTAAAGATTAAATTAGTATTTATTAAATTTCAAACAAAACGCATCTTTTTACTTACTATGGTATTGCTGGTGATTTCCATGTAACAATTGTAGCATCACAGTTTGAGTTGCAGGAACTATAATAATGGAGCCGTCTTCTCTTCTACTACCAGTCGGCTTTGCAGAGGTAGATAAATACTTGCCGTCAACTTAATAGCTGGAAAACGAAAAGAAATATCCAATAAAAAAAATGATGATCTTACTTTTTTTATACACATTATATGGAATAATATATCAACAAGAAATAAAGTTAATTCATAAAAAATGTATCAGTGGAATTATCACCAATCTAAAATTAACTGAAAGAAGTTCAGTTCATAATTACCAAACTAGAAATTGTAATGATCTTAATTTGAAAAAAACAAATACCGCTAAAGCCAAAAAGCCCTTATGCACCATGGAATAATTCGTTATAATGAGATACTCAATGCACTAAAACAAACTCAAAATACAATAAAATTCAATGGACATTTAAAAAAATATATATTTTTCAAAAAAGAGATTAATGTTATACAGGGTGATTCAAAAATCGATCACGAAACTCAAGGGGTGATTCTACTTGACAAAATAGAGTGAAACACCTCGTATAAAAACACGTGCCTTCGTTTTTATACCTTTATTAACAATGTAACGTAACTATGGTTACATTAACGGCAACATCTTAAATTGTCAATGTCTCGAAGTTTACAGCACAAAAGTCGAATCTATACTAAGCTGATCGGACCCGTCGCCCTTTTATAGTATGGTGGAAGAGTAAAGAATGATCTAGAATCTTTGAGAAATATCGTGAAAATTCCATAGTACAGGATGGCATAAAAGTTCTCAATGGATAATTCGGACGTTTTTCGGAAACCTTCGAAAGTGATGAAAGAACTTGGAAAAATTAAAGGTAAATTATTTAAATAAATTAACTTAAACCAATTTAAATGATCCTAACTCTCTAAAATTCTCTAACCTAAACACATTTTTTGAAAGTTTGTAACAATATCATTCGTTTTCGAGTTACAATAACCGTCAAAGTTCAATTTTTATTTTGGTTTTTCGCCATATTGCATTTATTTTCTAACCAATCCAGTTGATATTTGATTTGATTTTAACATTTTAGGACAAAAGTACTTTTTTAAATACTGCCAGAGGGCACTTTACCTTTTTTAAATATATTAATTAAAAAAAAAAATTTTTTTAATATTTAACACAACCTAAACTAAGACGTTTAGGACATATGTTTATATGAAGTTATTTTCTTATTTTTGTTGTAGAATGACCCCGTAAAGTTTGTCGGTTGAGTTACTGGACACCCTGTGTGTATGTAGGTAATGATGATTGAAATTGATGAAAACTTTGATGTCTATTGAGTGCCTAAACGGTGAGGTTTATCGACTTTAATAAAGAGTACCTTATTTTTAAGTTTTTGATTATCTATAAAATGGCGCCCCCAGCTTTGCGGTATCTGTAAAAATAAAAAGTTATAATGTAAATAAATTTTTAAGTTTTAGTGAAAAGTGCCCTCTGGCAGTATTTAAAAAAGTACTTTTGTCTTAAAATTTTAGAATCCTGCAAAGCTCGATTTGTGCCAAATATCAACTGGATTGGTTAAAAAATAAATGCAGTATGGCGAAAAAACCAAAATAAAAATTAAACTTTGACGGCTTGTAACTCGAAAGCGAATGACATTTTGAAAAAAATATTATATGAAGCTCTACCCTTATTTTGTCAAGTAGAATCACCCCCTTAAGTTTCGTGATCGATTTTTGAATCACCCTGTATAATAATTATTAATGTAGTAGCAACTTATACTAAAGTATTTAAATGAAATATTTAAACTACAAAGTAAAATTAGAAATAAACACACAAACATTGGATCCTAAAAAAAAATCATTGTATTTTTAATGGATTCTGAATAAATAAAAATTTTAAATTGAATATAAGGCACACTTACACTGTCGCTCTTGCCGTTCGACTTGGTCCAAGATTCCAACGGGATCAGGTCTTACCGAAGACCATGCCTTGGTCAGACTGGTCGTTAATGTAGCTGAAGCCGTTACAGGTTGAGGAGGTGCCTGGGCTCTAAATAAAGACATATTTGTTATTATAAATACTATTATACAGTGTGGACATAAATAGTCATCTGCTAATTTGTATCCTTAATTTTGTCTTTAGAAAATTTGGCTATGACAAAAGTCTATATAGGGTCGCGACATTCGGCCATATTGCTTTGACGTGTTATGACGTCACACCTCCCATTTTTCGGCCATGTTGTTCAGTGCCGGAGATATACAGTTTATTGTATTAGTAGAACAACCGTTTACACAACAGTTTTTAATTATTATTAAGTTGTAAATTTTTTTTCTTTAAATAAAAAACATTCGGATTACATCTTTCAACAAATATCACTTCAAAACAATGCAAAATTAAATGCGCAAATTCTAGACGCCACTGGATTGATCACCAGCTTTGCTTTTACCCAGTCTTGCCAACTTTTCTCCGTGGAGTGCCTTTCCTTGCGCCCCGACCTTTTTATGGTGATATAATATACAGGGTGCTTTTCTAAAAAAATATCAACTTTTTGTCCTACCCTGTACATTATTATCAGTATTACCACTAAAAGATATTTTTAAAGAGCTATAAGAAAATACCATATTAGGTCCATCTAACTCAAATAGTTTCGAAAATATGACCAAACAAATCAGGTATTTAGGCAATTTTTAAAGTACCACTTCATTTTGGAGCAGGCAAAGACATTGAATTCATATTTGCTGTATTCCTTTTATGCTCCAGAACCGCCTGGAACGACACTATAAGTATTCCTTTTAAAGATTTTGACATTTTTTCATGTTGTAGAACCGTTCTTGACACTATTGACAGTTCAGAACGGTTCTACAAAATGGAATACACTAATTCTAGGTTTATAAAGTACTCCTCAGGAGCTATTAAATCAAATTGCTACAAGACCCCCCTATCCATTTATTTTTTTCCTAAAATGGCGCCCACCGGCCATCTTGATTGTCGCAACCATCATTTTTACGTTAAAAAGTAGTTTATATCACTCCCATTAGTACCCAAATTTTATAAAGAAAAATTAAGGTACAAAATTTAACAGGGGGACTATTTACGTCTACACCGTATATTATTAATAATTGGGTCTTTCAGTAATAGCGATAGTATTTAAAATAGGATTTCTCGGTTTCTAATTCATATATTTTTAATTTTTTGGGTGTTACTATGTTAGTTTAGTATGCAGTTTTATGATGCAGCGTCTGATTCGTCTCGATCGGTTGGAAGTAATCAACAGTGCGGCGGATAACCTGCTCAAAGTACCGATGATGGCGACCCAATTTTCAGTAAATAAACGTTGAAGGGCCACAAGACAGCTATTATGACACAAATCTGTGTGCGCGTTTTCCAAAATCCATTTCTATAATTTATTATTAATAAAAACATATTACGGGACAGTGGAGTGAACAGGGGTGCTGGGTGGGGACGAAACAGTAGAAATCCTACATTAAACGCCCAAAGACAGTATTTCACAGTACACACCGCACTTTCTGTTTACAAATATGTCCAAAAAATTGTTTCAAAAAATGAAAAAATAAATAATGGTACAACAATCCCGCCATGGCTGTCACTGCATAAAAAAGAGGGAGTTTGCAATGGGAACTGTAAATGTCTTTGCGATGTTGCCAAATAAAGTGAGAAAGTGTCAGTAGCTTAAAAAAGTGGAAGATACAGGGACAAAATTCATATGAAAAATTAGAGTTATTCCTTCTTCCTATTATAATTTGTAGAGGAAAAAGGAAAATACCTAAACATAAAGAAGGAGGCATTTCTACAAAAATACCATTGTTTCTCATGGAAATGGTGGATAATCCCGAAATGGCTTGGTGTTAATTCTTCATAAGAAGTTTGGCAGCGCTGCTTCTATCAAGACTGTCATTTCCTGATGACAGAGCTCCATGTTATCCAGCTGACCAAAATAAATGCGCCTATTTTTCCTTCTTTAATTAATGGCGGACGAGAGATATCTCATATGTTTAGGATAGTTTTTCGAAAATTTAATACTTTTCAAAATTAATTTACATTTTCATATTGCCCCGTGCAGTGTATTAATGTTGTCGTGTTTGACGTTGGTTATACTGTTTTGTCCCCCACCCAGCACCTATTCCTCCAACGTCCCATAGTATATTTTTATTAATAATAGAATTAAAGAAATGGATTTTGGAAAACGCACACATTTGTGTCTAATCGACCTATAGAAACGCCCTGAAAAGGAGAATTTTCGAAAATCTCTTATAATAGCGAAAACCGCTATATCGAACTATTGTTGTGTTTCCGATGCAGTCTCGCGAAGTCTCGCTACTTTTGTCAAAGATTTTTTACCTTTTTCTTTATCAGTTTTTGTACTTACAATTGCCTTCCTACTTTTTGCTACTTCTGAGTGTGAGACAGATACAAGATTTTTGTATAATTTATAAGGTTTTCCATTTTAAAATTTAATATGTTTTGTCCTACACTGTATATCCTAAAGATAAAAGCATTCTGATGAGATATGGATTCAATAATTCACCCAACAAAACAGTAGTTTTTTATTTATTTTATACGTTAAAAATAAAAAAAGTTGCGAAGATGTATCTCTTATTATCGCTTCTAAGAATAATTTAAAATTATTGTTCAGATTTGGATGGTCATACATCCGAAACTAATTGAGATAGACACATCAAATGTAGTATTTTTTAAAGCATTTTAAAAGATTTTTTTGGTGGTGATATAATATTCAGGAAGTTATTCCATTTAAAAAATCATATACCTATTGTCGTACCCTGTATATCATATGAGATAATAATCATCGGATTACTGATTAGAATACTACCAAATTAACCAAAGCAAGTGACATTTTAGTTTATTTTGTACAATAAAAAATAATAATGTTAAGGGGTGTAAATTTATAATAACATATAATAAGTTTTAGGTTTCCAAAAAGCATTTGTAATAATTTATAATATTTTTCCAGTAAAAAGCACCTCATTTTAAGTTAGATTGGTAAGTTTCAGAATTTTGACCAAAAAATTAATTTCTATCCCATAGTGCGATGACCAGCTGCATCAACCGGCATATCATAAAGAAATATAGCAAAGGCGGCCGCGAAGACAAGCATGCCGATTTATTTGCTTTTAAACTTTTTTGTGATTTTTTTCTTAATACTTTACTTAGATAGTAAAAAAAAAAACATTAACTTACATTTCCATCAGGTTGGCTTAGAAGACAATACAGAAAAGGGGTATCATTTTCCACACTTTTCGTGTGAAAATCTTTGTGATCGGCTGTACTACTGTAAAATTAAATTAAATCGTTTTAAAGGCTGAAAAGTCACAAATCGGTTAAAAAGAACTCTAAAATTTTGTGAACGACTAGAGCAATATTTAATTAAGATTAAATTAAAAAAAAACAGTTTCAATTAAACTAACTATTTGACTTTTATATCTGGTAAAATTTGAGAGTTCTTTTTATACTTGTATTGTTTTAAAAGAGGAAATATAGAGAGAGAGTTAGTAGTTAGTAGAGAATTAGTGGCAGGGCAAGAACAGAAGAATGATATAACAAAGCAAATTAATAAAAGCATAAGACTCAAGCAAAAAAACAAAATTAAACAAAAAGGTGCAGTGTGCAAAAAATCGAGTTATAACTTACGTCTTGTAAACATGCTAAATTAATTGTGGGATACAGAGATGACCTTAAATCAAGGTTAGTTTATATTTATAAGGTTGCGACATATCCTCAACTTTTAGGCGGTTCGACGTCGGGGACGCAAGGAAAGGCACTTCACGAAGAAAAGTTGGCAAGACTGGGTAAAAATCAAAGCTGAAGATCAATCCAGTAGCGTCTAGAATTTGCGCATTTCATTTTGCATTGTTTTGGTAGTGATATTTGTTGAAAGATGTAATTCCAAATGTTTTTTATTTAAAGTAAAAGAAGTTACAACTTGATAATAATTAAAAACTGTTGTGTAAACGGTTGACGGTTGTTCTACTAATACAATAAACTGTATATCTCCGGCACTGAACAACATGGCCGAAAAATGGGAGATGTGACGTCATAACACGTCAGCAATATGGCCGAATTTCGTGACCTTATATAGACCGACTTTGCTGGTAACTACTTGTTTAATTTAGGTGTTTAGACTATAGCCTAATATTTTTTTCCGAAATTTACACCCTTGTTTTTAACCAAGATACAAACAAAAATCAGATAATTTCTGTAAATATGATACATATTTTTGCCATTTTTGATCAAGATAGCTAATTTCTCAGCAAAGGCAAAGAAGTTTTTGCAAATACAATATGTATGCGTTTATTTGCAAATAAGCCAATCAGTTCTTCTTCGTCTAATACATTTTTTTAAATCCTATTTTTTACAGAACGGTATTGGCGTTTATCTTTTATCTATCTATTATCTTTTATTTATATTTATACTGTTACAGGCTTTCAAAAATGTGTTTAAGTTAGATAATTTTAGAGAGCTCTGTCATTCACGAGACTAGGAGCAAAATTGTACCTTCCAGTTGACTTACGAATTTATTTATTACGACACAGATATCTTTCCGGAGAGCTGGAAAGCTGCACGTGTTCAACCTATTCCCAAGAAAGGATATAAATCCCTTCCATCTAACTATAGACCAATTTCAATTCTCTCAGTTCTTTGTAAAGTAATGGAAAAAGTAATTAATTCACAAATTCTTAAGTACTTAGAAAAACATGCATGACAGGCAGTATGGATTTCGCCACAAAAGATCTACAGCAGATCTTCTTTCCTTCGTATCACACTGTTGGAATAAATCTCTTGAGTTTCTAGGTAAGTCCCAGATCGTTGCTCTTGATATATCCAAAGCTTTTGACCAGGTCTGGCATGCCGCACTTCTTAATAAACTTCCCTCCTATGGTATTTCAACTAAACTCTGTACTTGGCTCTCTAGTTATCTATCTGATCGACGTATATCAGTTGTTGTGAACGACCATTCTTCAAGCTTTCACCAAGTAAATGCTGGAGTGCCTCAGGGCTCAGTTCTGGCACCAACATTAATTCTTCTTCATATCAACGACCTTCTCTCGTCCACAACTAATTCCATTCATAGTTTCGCCGACGATAGTACCCTTCACTCCAGTTTTCAGGTTCCTAAACCCATCACTAAACCTGACTTGGAAAACAAACGCAGAGCGATGCAGATATCTTTTTTGCAAGATCTTAATTTAATATTGGATTGGGGCGCTAAAAATCTCGTCCATTTTAATGCATCCAAAACACAATGATGTTCTTTGTCGCGAAGAGAGTCATCAAATACTCATCCTCTACTTATGAGCGGTTTACAGAGCAAAGACACCTTCAATCTTGTGAGCGTCACATTTGAAAGTAACCTTAAGTGGCATAAACACATTGTATCTATAGCCTTACAGAAACTTACTTACAGAAAGGCTTCCCTCTTGCCCATCGTCGGGCTGTGGGGGATTTATCGCTTTTCTTATAGGTACTTTTATGGCTTCTGCTCTGAAGAATTGTCCAGTATAGTTCCTTCACTCATGGTTCCCAACAGAGAAACTCGTGGTTCCGCGAGTGTGCATCCCTATACGGTTTAACTGGACAGGCCCCGTACTTCTCACATTGTTCGTTCTTTTATCCCTAGAGTTTCTAGGTTGTGGAACCTGCTGCCCGCGGAGTATTTTCCTTCCCACCCAAATCTTCAAGTATTTAAGTCCCGTGTCAACAAACTCCCTCTTACCTCGCTTAAGACACCCACGGTACGTTAGTATTTAGGCTTTTAGCCTTCGTGGTTTGTACTAAGATAAAAACAAAAGAATTAATTATTTTTATGTTTTAGTTAAAAAAATTACTTAGGTGGGTTATTGACTGAATTACCTAATGGACGAACCGCGCCTGATGATACTTCGACAGAATACCAAGCAAAAGTGGTATTCGTTTTCTTTATCTTAAAAAAAAGAAAGAAATTTTTCCAGTTTACAAAACGTAGTGTACAACATGCAGGCAAATTTTTATTATTACCAAGTGACCAAAGCGAAAAGGCGTAAAAGTAATAAAAAAACACACTCAAAAATGACGTGATCCTCTAACCTATTGTTAATATTCTTGCCACGGAGCTTTCTTCATGTCCAGATGAGAAAAAAACGAAAACAAAAAAATCGTTGGTTAATATGGATTGCTGGCTAATGAGTGCTTTAAATAAAAAACTAAAAAACTTTCAACATAAATATTAGGCACTGAGACGTGAGAGTTCTTATGTTTGCGCTGGTGTGAAGTTTGACTTTTTTTGGAGAAGTTTTACACTTATGATAATTATTTCGAAAAATTATTGTCATAATAGTGACTAAAATTTAGAAAAACTTTATCAAAATGTAATAGTATTTGATAGTATATTACATAACAAGTGTCGAAAGTGATATATTGCACACGAGTGTGGAAATCACTTGTGGCACGAGTCATGTAATAGTATATTACATTACAAGGGTGGAAAATGACTTATTTCACACGAGTGGGAATATTGTTGCACGAGGCGTCAGCCGAGTGCGACAAACTCTTGCGTGTAAGAAAGTGATTTTCACACAAGTAATGTACACTATTTTTCCTACGACCACAAGTTATTCACCAAAAAAACAATAAAAGTTGTTTGTCTTCACGGAAAAAATAAGAAAAAAATTGAAAACTTTGGAACAAATTAGTAAGTTCCTACTAGAAGCACCTGACGAAATTTACTTAATGATCAAAGTGGCAACAATATTCGGATGGCGTGGAGCATGCCGGAGAGAAGAGCTTTGCAATTTAACTACAAATGATGTTATTGATAAAGGCGATTTTGTAATGATTAACATATCTCAATCAAAAACCATACATCCTGATGTTTTACAATTTCAAAAGAGGTAAAAAATGGAAAATATTTGGCATTGTATAGAAAATATGCAAGTTTAAGAAAACCTAATACTATGCACAATAGATTTTTTACTCAATATAAAAAGGGAGTTATCTCAGTCCAGTGTGTGGGCATAACTCCTTTGGCAAGAATGCCAGCAGATATCGTTGGTACCCTCGGTCTTCCAGACCCTCATTTATACACAGGCCATAGCTTCCGCCGATCATCTGCGACAATGTTGGCAGATTCCGAGGGAAGGCTAACCAATATTAAAAGACTGGGCGGCTGGAAATCGACTTCAGTTGCCGAAGGTTATATCGAGGAGTCCGCAAAAAAGAACGCACTGGTAAGTCAAAACCTTTAGTTTGTTAAAAATATACTGTAAATATCTTTTTAACGGAAATTAATCATCTGTCATATGTACTTTTCAACACAAGCAAAAATAACATTTCACTTTTATTCATTTACATCTGATATAAGCAATAATTTTCGAAATAATTCCTATTTGTGGAAAACAACTCATCTCATTGGAAAAATATGCTAAATTCCACAAAAAACACCAATATTTTGTTTTTGTGGTAACAAAAAAAAACTCTTAAAATGTAAAACAAAAATGTTATGTGGAAAATATTAAAAAAACAAAAAAACTGGGGTATTTTTTTTAATTTTTAAAAGAAAAAAATCACTGCAATGATAGATATTTGAGGTTGATTATACTTTTAAACAGTAAAAAGCAGGGGTAACGATCTTGTTAATACCTGCCACACACACTCCAATACACTTGCACAAGTTACCTGTACAGCTCTACCGAATGGACGACGTGACGGAGGTTGGACAAACAGTCGCCAATACAGATTACAAAACCTGCACAGGTAGCTCCAATACAATCCTGAGCAGCGCAACTATACCTGTGCAGATCTACTTGAGTGTATGTAGCAGATATAATAAAAATCGTTTCTAGGTAACGTTTATAAAAAATATTGTGAGCTAAATCTAACCAAACCAAGTTAATTGAGGTGTTCAAAAGTAGGTTAAATAGCTATTTATGTATCAAGGGCGTTACTAGGACTATAATGTCCAGAAGGTCGAAATTTTTTTATTATTATAATAATTAGATTTCGACCTGATGGGCATTATAGTCCAGTAAAGCCCGTGGTGCATACAATGCTTTATGTTTTACCCAAAAGAGTTTTTCAATGACTAATAACATTATTTATTCGCAATATAAAAAATAAGTTGCCCCTGTACCTGTATACGTAAGTAGATAATGACTGGTGTTAAGTTTGACTTTGATGTTTCAATCAGTTAGTCGGTTGGCATTTTTATTTAACGATTTGCTCAAAATGGAAGAAATTCCACAAAATATAAGAGAAAAGGCCATAAAAGCGACCGAAAATCTTTTGCCAGTTAAATCAAGGCAACAGTATGATCGGGAGTATGGCATATTTGGTATTTGGAAAGATGCGAACGCAATTCTTCAAATAACCGAAACCGTTTCAATGACATATTTTCAGGAACTGGTAAGTTATTGATTTTATTTTAATACATATGTTTGTATAAACTTGATCTTTATTGTGAGAGAAATAAAATTGGATAAGCAATAAAATTTCCATATTAGCGCATTAGGGCATTATAAGCGGGCATTATCATAATGCCCGCTTATAATGCCCTAGGTGTGATAGCAGGTATTATTGCTACCATAACATATTCCGTTTCTAAGGTATTACAGATCAATAATAATAGATGGGTAAAACATAAAAGGTATTAGATGCGGAGTTTTATTTTTCCTAACAAAAAAGGAAAAAAGTTGGTATTTTTCAAAAGTATTATTTGATGTATTGGATTACTTTATGTCTGACTATTTTCACATTTCAAAAAAGGCACGTTACGGAAACAAATGAAATAAAACGTATTTCACACTTCTGCTCTGAAGAAATGTCCAGTATAGTTCCTCCACTCACGGTTCTCACCAGAAAAACTCGTGGTGCCGCGCGTATGCATCCCTATACGGTCCAACTGAACAGGCCCCGAACTTCCCACTTTGTTCGTTCTTTTATCCCTAGAGTTTCCAGAATGTGGAACCTGATGCCCGCGGAGATCTTTCCTTCCCCCAAATCTTCAAGTATTTAAGTCCCGTGTGAACAAACTCCCTCTTACCTCGCTTAAGAGACCCACGGTACGTTAGTATTTAGGCTTCTACCCTTCGTGGTTTGTCCAAAATGAAAAACACCAAAAAATTTCGCTCGGATTCAAAATTTTATGATATTGAAAGATGACAACGGAATTTAATTTATATGCATTATACAGGGTGTCCGGAAATTAGGCGACAGGATTTCTGTGGGCGATTCCGCACGAAAATTAAGGCAACAAACTTCTATACAATTTTTCGATAACTCAAAATTAACGGAGATACAGGGTGTTGAAAGAAACAATTTTTTTGTTATTTTTTTTTAATAATTTTTTTTTCTAGAATCCTGATGTTTGCCAAATTTTGCATACATATCATTAATGATTTTTTGTATTCACCCTATTAATTTGACGCCAGTAGTCAACGCCAAAGGGTCTAAACTGACCTTCACTTTAGAAAAATGACTTAGAACTTTTTTGTTTCAATCCTTGTATAAATTTGGATATAAAATTAAAAAGGAGCATTAAAATATCTTTTAAAAAGATCCTCTTGTTGCATTAACATAAAATAAACGGTTTCCGAGAAAAACGACGTTTAAACATTTACATTCGTGTAATTAGAAATTCTAATTTTCAAAATTAACAAAGCAAGCCTTGAAAACAAACGTTGTTTATGGGTAATTTGTTATTGATATGTATGCAAAATTTGGCGGAAATCAGCACACTAGAAAAAAGTTATTGGAAAAAAAAATTTTTTTTCTTCAGCACCCTGTATATCCGTTAATTTTGAGTTTTCGAAAAAATTGTATAAAAGTTTTCCGGACACCCTGTATATACGAATTATTTTTATTAAAACATATTTTATAAAATTAGAAACTGTGGTACAATTTTTTTTTGTTGTAAAATTGCTCTTTAACATATTTAACCTTACTTTTGGAACACCTCGTATATAATTTATTAAGTGTTACTTATTAAATGAGAAATTTTACCCCAAAACCTTCATAATTCATTTACAAAGACCTCCCGTAACCTCCTTATGTAATACAGTTAGTTATTCTTCTTGTTATACATCATTATAAATCACAAAATAACATGTTGTGCAATTTAGAAATAATTTTTAAAAACAGCAACATTTGTTAAATTCAAAATTCTTTCAAAAATGCCATTAAAATGTAATAAATAAAAATTTATATGATTCTTACTTGGCAGGAAGTTTATACAAGTAACCTTTCCCCGCATCGGACCACATGATTATTCTGTCAACTGCCAAAAAATCACCAGACATCCATCTTTCACCTCTAGGAGCCAAATAGGAACAGAGCACACTGAAATCACCTGAAATAATACATTTTTACTTATTACATACTCCACAAACCATTTTTGATTTAAACATCTGCAATATAAATAACGCTGTCTATAATAAACTTATTAATGAAACTTTTAAGAAAATTAATGCGCTTTCGCCCAATGGAGAAATCTATTAACTCGCAAATTCTTAGGTATTTAGAAAAACATAAAATTTTACATGACAGGCAATACGGATTTCGTCACAAGAGATCTACAGCAGATCTTCTTTCCTTCGTTTCACACAACTGGAACAAGTCTCTTGAGTTTCTAGGTGAGTCCCAGATCGTTGCTCTTGATATATCCAAAGCTTTTGACCAGGTCTGGCATGCCGCACTTCTTAATAAACTTCCTTCCTATGGTCTTTCAACTAAACTCTGTACTTGGCTCTCCAGTTATCTTTCTAATCGACGTATATCAGTTATTGTTGATGACCACTCTTCAAGTTTTCACGAAATTAATGCTGGAGTGCCTCAGGGTTCAGTACTAGCACCAACTTTGTTTCTTCTTCACATCAACGATCTTCTTTCTTCTACAACCAATCCCATTCATAGTTATGCTGACGATAGTACCCTTCACTCCACTTTTCAGGTTACCAAGCCAATCTCTCAACCCGACTTGGAAGGCAAACGCAGGGCGATGCAGATATCTCTTTCACAGGATCTCAATTTGATATTGGATTGGGGCGCCAAAAATCTCGTTCAATTTAATGCATCCAAAACACAATCATGTTCCTTGTCGCGAAAAAAATCATCAAACACTCATCCTTTGCTTATGAGTGGCCAGGTTTTGCAGAGCGGGGACACATTTAACCTTGTGGGCGTCACATTTGAGAATAACCTTAACTGGCATAAACACATTGTATCTATAGCCACCGCGGCTTCAAAAAAGCTTGGATTTCTTTTCCGAGCCAAAAAGTATTTTTCTCCTTCCAATTTATACACTTTGTATGTGTCCCAAATTCGACCCTCTCTGGAATATTGTTCTCATGTCTGGGGAATGGCATCCCCTACAACCCTCAGCATTCTTGATGCCATTCAAAGAAGGGCTGTTCGTCTTATTAATGATCCTTTACTTACTCAAAGACTTCCTTCTCTTGCCCATCGTCGAGCTGTGGGAGATCTATCACTCTTCTATAGATACTTTTACGGCTTCTGCTCCGACGAATTATCCAGTATAGTCCCTTCTCTTGCAGCTCCCAACACAGAAACTCGTGATGCCGCACGTATGCATCCCTATACGGTCCAATTGGACCAGGCCCCGAACTTCCCATTTTATTCGTTCTTTTATTCCTAGAGTTTCTAGACTGTGGAACCTGCTGCCAGCGGAGGTCTTTCCTTCCCCCAAATCTTCAAGTATTTAAGTCCCGTGTCAACAAACTCCCTCTTACCTCGCTTAAGACACCCACGGTACGTTAGTATTTAGGCTTTTAGCCTTCATGGTTTGTCCAAAGATAAAAAAAACTATTAGTAGCGATGATAGACTTCTTAATATATATTAAGATATTTTTTTGTGTCACCTTGAACAATTTTATTGATTTATTAAAAAAAAAATGTCTATATTTTTGGCCCAGTCTAATAAACATAGCATTATCAGACACCCTAATCATCCCAAACAATTACAACACTAACCTGCATCATATATTTGCCAGTACTTAGTACAGACAACCAACACAGTCCTCTGGTTATGAGCGCAGCACTGCAGACACACGGCGTTCAGCGTTCTGATCTGCTTGCTCTCGTTCTCGTAAATTGGCTCAGAATGCTTGTTCTCATGCCCGAGTAGAGTCCACACTTTGACCATACCGGTAGTGGTGAGGGCCAGAACGACGTCATCTTTGCGTTTGGTTGGCCGAAGAACCTATCATAGAAAATATTATTAGATATGTTGAAAATTTGAAGAAACAAACTGTATATTGCATTGTATGTGACAGCAAAATTATTTGTTTTGTGGATGATACAGTTGTCCTGTATAAGGGAAAATCGTGGCCCGAGATCTTTGAGAGGGCCGAAGAGCAATGACGCTATAAAAACATGGATGGATCTAAATTCACTAACTCTGAATGTAAATAAAACACATTTTATGTGATTTTCTATAGATAAAAGAGGTCTACCCATAAGAAATAACATTAAGATTCACTCTTCTGACTATGATTTGGCCAGTAACTGTAAATGTTCTGGCAATATTAAGTCGGTTGAGAGCATAAAATATTTGGGCCTATTTTTCGACCAATTTTTAAAATGGAATATTCATACAGAATACACGAAGAATAAACTAAGAAAACTTGTATATAAATTTTATGAACTGCGTTACATTTTAAATAAAGATAATGTTACAACGGTTTATAAGTCATTGGTCGAATCGTCTCTAAATTATGGCATTATTTGTTGGGGGTCTGCACATAAAAGTTCTTTAAAAAATGTTAATTATTGCACAGAAATATATTCTGAAGATAATGACATTTAAAACAAGACGATATTCCTCTGAATTATTATATGAACATACTGGAGTTTTTACAATGGATCAATTGTACATTAAAAATGTTTTAAGATTTTCTCTTACAAGAAACATATTTAGCAGCTTCATCAATCATAGTATTATGACAAGAGCAAATGTAGGTCAAAATTTAACATTACCTAATACATGATTTGATGCTACACAAAGATCCATTACTTATGTGGCTCCTAAAATACTTAATATACTGCCGGTACAGTTTAAAAATATTAAAAGAAATTGGATTTGTGGATAAAAAGTAACACGCAAAGAATCAAACATATTATTGAATTTTTGTAGAGTATATTAACAGAACGTTTTTATAGTCATCGTAGTCATACTACCACCTTATAATATATATAGTATTGTTATTTTAATAAAATGTTAAAGTTTATGTATAGCTTATGCTGATGCCTAATGTGCACACACAGACCTATGTCCATTGTGCACATTGTTACGTTATAGTTTTTCTTTTAAATTTATATTGTAATTAATTATTGATATTGTAATTGTAATAAATAATAAATAAATAAATAAATAAATAAATAAATAATAATAATAATAAAAATATTTTTATGTATCAATCAAAGGTTACACACAAAGAAACACAGTGTGGCAATTTGGTCCATCAGCTGATAAAAGTGGATATCCAGATACACTTTGGCAAAGAACATATATAAAAATTACCCTATTTTGTTTACCTGTTATTGCATTCATTAAATAAATCTATCTTGCTAAGCTATCTTGGATAATTATTTCATTTGTAAATATCTATGAAGAAATAGTAAAAATGCACCCCACGCTTTTTACTCTGAAGTGAATTATTCTGTTATTATCTTAAATTTTATTATAATTCTATTTTGAGGTATATAATTATAATTCATTGTTTGACCTTTTATTACTGTAATACAAACTCTTTGTAATGAAGAATTATTTTCTAATTTTTAAGTTCGGTTGCATATAAAAGCGTGTTTTTTAGTTTTTAAAACTATTATTTATTTTAAACTATTATTTATTTTTCATTTTTAGTTCGATATATCAATTATTTTTCTGCGGACATGTGATATTGAAATGTTTCACGAACTATTTCGTAATCTAATCATTTCATTTAAAGCTTCACTGTTGCATGGGGTTTCAGAACACAACTACTCCGAACAAGTTTCTGTCAGCCTTATGCTGAGAGTACGTCCGAAACTGCACGCATTCGCAGATCGCGCACTAGCTCTTACTCTGTTACTCTCCTACAGAAAATCTATAAAGAATTTATTTATCCTAATCAGGATAACGGGATACTGTTTGCAGATTATTGCATTGTCATGGGTCCTTGATATGTGTGCAAAGTTTCAAAGAAATCGAATCGCTGGAAGTTGGTGAAAATTTAGCTTAAAGATTCCATTACATACATACATACATACATACAACCCAAGCTTATAAAAGCGTGTTAAAAATAGATAAGAAAAGTGCAATGAATTTAGTTATTTTTAATAGATTTTTTCTTTCAATATTCATTTATACTAATATTATAAAGAGGTAAAGTTCGTAACTTTGACCATTGTTTGTAAGGGCCAATTTTCGGAAATACTGAACCGATCATAAAAATTCTTTCACAAACAGAAAGCCACACTATTCAGGAATGTGCCCAACAAAGTGGGCACTGGTAGGCTAGTTCCCCATAAACTTATTAGACAGGTCACTTTCAAAAATAAAATGACAATACTTACATGTAGTGCGCTAATCCAGTCAGGATTTTGTTTAGAAGACAATGTGAAGAGAATTTCTTAAACTAAAGGGATCCATCACCAATATTTCTGGATAATATCCATTGCAGAACAGCCTAACGTCTTCACAGTTACACATATGGTAAGCCTGTAAAAATATTTATTTATTTATTTATTTATTGTATTCTTTGCAAACACCAGTACAATTGGTAATTACATGTAAAGATTCTAAAACTAGAGAACAAAGAAAAAACAATCTTACATACTAAAACAACAAGGACGGAACAACCATAACATATAATGACAAAAATAAAGACTTTTACTAAAGTACAGATTTTAGTTTTTTAAAACTATCACTGAAGAAATCTGTCTGGATCTCCCTAAGAAGCTCGTTTGCCACAGCCATCATACAGTTAAAAGGAGACAAGCTAGATGGGTCTACACTAAATATTTTACGGTTTACTGACATTCTTAAGTTAATCTTTGGTTCATTAAAATTAACATAATCGATAAAATTAAAATCTTTGTATTTTTAAGTTATGTATTATATAATATAAAAATATCACAGCTTGTTTTTTTCTTCTTTGGGACAAAGATGTAACCCCAAAACTACTTAACATACTTTTATAAGAAACTTTAAATAGATAATTGTTATATTTAACAACATAGAAATACCTCAAAAACCTTTTTTGTACCTTTTCTATAAAATCATCATGTATGGGTCTCAATTGGCATCCATATTTGTGATGCATATTCAAGATGTGGCCTTACTAGGCTTGTATAATTTAATTATTGTGGAGATCTTAAAATGTTTACTATTTCTGATAATAAATCCCAGTGCCTTTACAGCTTTATTTTTTATAAAAGAAAAGTGCTTATTAAACTTCAGATTAGATTGAAATAGCACTCCCAAATCCTTAACCTCTTTTTCACATTTTAAGTTAAATTCTTCAATTCTATACGTATTTAAAATTGGGTTTGTTTTTCTTGTGAATTTTACAACTGAGCATTTTTGTATATTTAAGAACATTTTGTTTTCTTTACACCATTTATTCACATTATCTATATCATGTTGTAACTTTTCACAATCCTCTATAGTTTTAACAATCCTGCAAAGCATGAAATCATCTGCGAAAAGAAGTCCTATGGAATGATTCAGGCAATCTGGTAAAGAGTTGATGAAGCACAAGAAGAGCAAAGGTCCCAAATTACTTCCCTGCTGAATGCCTGAGGTGGCAACAAAGCTCTCCGACATGCTTCCGCCAACCCTCACCCACTGCCTTCTATCTGTAAGATATATAAGACTTTATAAAATGATATGCATCCTCAGAGATTCCAAACTCTACAAGCTTTTCCAATAACATGGTGTGGTTGACCTTGTCAAATGCCTTTTCACAGTCGTGGTGTATATGACATCTAATTGACACTTGT
This sequence comes from Listronotus bonariensis, assembly GCA_014170235.1. Lineage (NCBI taxonomy): Eukaryota > Metazoa > Arthropoda > Insecta > Coleoptera > Curculionidae > Listronotus > Listronotus bonariensis. Next base: position 45,852 of record JACEGR010007407.1, read on the forward strand.
TTTGTATAGCTTGACTGCCAATCTCTGACAATATTGTCAGATTTGTAACCGTGGATCTATCTTCCATAGATCCCAATTTAAATTATTCAATAAATATAAACTACTACTCACTATTGTTTAAGTTTATTATTATTTATTGTCACCTAATCATAAAATTTAATTATTATTATTATTATTACAGAGTTCAGACAGTAGGCGGTAAAACCGATGAACTGTCACTGTTCACGCGCCAATAAAGTATGTTAAAATCACATGATACAATCACGATTCACAATTGTTACAGTCACACTATACAGTCACTATTCACATATTACTTAAGTAATTGCCGCAAGTCTATTTTTAAAGACGTTCACAGAGAGGGCACAGACAATTTCTTCAGGGAGTCCGTTCCATCAAGTTGTACCATTTGGTTCACGGGAAAGTTCTTTCTGCATAGCCTGTGACTAAGCCCAGTGGTGAGCCCTTCAGAGAATGCGTCCGTAGGTGGGGGTTGGTATTACGGAGGAAGAATTCAATGTTGCAACTGTAGTACCCATGCATTTTTTTTTGTACATTTCTATTAAACATCCCCTGTTCCTGCGCTCTTCCAATATTGTGAGCTTAAGGGCTTTTAATCTCTCTTCATATGATAACTCTGTCTTAATGTGAATGGTATCTTTAGTTGCCCTTCTCTAGACCCAGTCTAGAAGATCGACATCCTTCACAAAATAGGGACATCACACCACAACTGCATGCTCCAGTATTGGTCGTATATATGTTTTATAGACACGCAGAAATACTTCAGGGAACATATCCTCTAAAACAGTGGTGGATGAGAGACAGACCATTCTGTTTGCCCTCTTTATTACAGTGTTTATGATTCTTCTCAAAAATACTTTCTAGGACTTTTGATAGAAGCGGCAACGTCGCAATGCTAAAAATATTTTAGATCGATAGAACAAGTAAGAAAATGTAAGATGCTAAATTTTCAGATAAATTCTGCGTTCCGTTTTCCATAAACGTCTAACCCACCATCGACTGTGCATCACCCTGTATAACTAAACTAATAATGATGTGGACTTATCCCAAGAGTATTTTGAATCAGATATTAAAATTACTTTAACTGTATATTGTATAGCAGTCCAACACATAGGCCACTTAAATTGTTTACCAATAATTTCCCACAAGTTTATGCTTAGAGAGACTCTTTGTTTGACCTCGGATAGTGCTGGACGTGCGTAGAGGACTACAAAGTTCTTCCCGGAGTGGCGGCTAGAGGTGTCGTACAAACGTTTTTTACCTTCGGGGATCAAGGAAAGATTCACGCTAAATTGACGACATCTTTCTTCTGGATCTAAGCGCTGTGAGCGAAGATTCCTATAAGCTGATGGTATTCTGTTTGGTGGTGAACACGAGGTATTTCTCAAATGGCGGGAAATAGATGGGCGTGCCATGGGAACTGTCAGTAGTGAAAGTGAAGGTTATACGCTAACACCAGTAGCAGATCTTGGTTTTGACAGCCGACAATTTATGCATTGCATCGATTGTTGAATTATTTGTTTTCTTTTAGGAATTTCATGGGAGCTACGAGCTCGATTATCCAGATTTTCCGCCAGACGAAGCCCTGGAAAGCATAGTCCGGAAGGAGGAGAATGGTGGATTGGACCTGAAGGGACCAAACCAAGAAAAAAAAAAGAAAATAGAATAGAAGTTTATGTGTACCTAACCTAAAATAGGTTAGGAATCACACTTGAGGTATAAGTGTATAAGTAAAGAAACAAATCAGGTGATTTTTGCCTTCTGTATGTGTCATTTTATTTTTTCCACTACTTATTCGAAAGTACAGAGTATTTTTATACCTACAAAGTGGCAATTGAACAACAAAATCACCGCAACTTAACATAACATTTTTGGCGCTCCATGTGGAGGGACGTCAAATTGCCGCTTAAAAACTGATTCAGCTAACCAGAACTTCCCTTCTACAATTGGTAACTTACATGTAAAGATTCTAAAACTAGAAATCAAAGAAAAAAACAATCTTACATACTAAACAACAAGGATGGAACAACCATAACATATAATTAAAAAATAAAGTCTTTTACTAAAGTACAGATTTCAGTTTTTTAAACTATCACTGAAGAAATCTGTCTGGACGTCCCTGAAGAAGCCTCGTTTGCCACAGCCATCATATGGTTAAAAGGAGACAAGCTAGATGGGTCTACACTAAATATTTTATGGTTTACTGACATTCTTAAGTTAATCTTTGGTACATTTAAATTAACATAATCGATAAAATTAAAATCTTTGTATTTTAAGTTATGTATTATATAATGTAAAAATATCACAGCTTGTTTTTTCTTCTTTGGGACAAAGATGTAACCCAAAACCACTTAAGATACTTTTTATAAGAAACTTTAAATGGATAATTATTATATTTAACAACATCATAGAGATACCCTCGATAACCTTTTTTGTACCTTTTCTATAAAAAAAAAAAATCATCATGTGAGGTCTCCATTGGCATCCATATTTGTGATGCATATTCACAGATGTGGCCTTACTAGAGCTGTTGTATAATTTAATTATTGTGGAGATCTTAAAATGTTTACTATTTCTGATTATAAAACCCAGTGCCTTATACAGCTTTATTTTTATGAAAGAAAAGTGTTATTAACTTCAGATTAGATGCAAATAGCCTTTCCAAATCCTTAACCTCTTTTCACATTTTAGGTTGAATTTTTCAATTATACATATTTAAAATTGGGTTTGTTTCACTTGTGAATTTTACAACTGAGCATTTTTGTATATTTAAGAACATTTTGTTTAGTCTTTACACCATTTATTCACATTATCTCTATCATGTTGCAAACTTTCACGATCCTCTATAAGTTTTAACAATCCTGCAGAGCTTGAAATCATCTGCGAAAAAGAAGCTCTTCTGATGCCAAAATAAACGTTTTAATATAGGTAAAAGAAATACTTTTTGATAAAAATGATAACAAAAACACACATCTATTCTCGCACCTGTGTTAAACATAACGAAGTAAATAAATAATATTATATTTATATCCATTTCAATGGTTAAACATGTTTCATGATCACCTGTTTTCTTAGGTTGCGCCATTGACCACCAGAGGTTTCATTGATCTTAGAAATCGACAATATTTTTAAACAAATTTAGACTTTTTATAAAATTCTGCATCAAAATTGTATATTTTATCTCAAGAAGTTTGCCTAATTTAATAATATATTTTAAGAATTCATATCAACCAATTAGTTTTGTGGGTTATTTTCTAGAAACCTGCCGGAGTTGCCTCCGATTTTAACGAAATTTGTTATATGGGGTTTTATGGGGCGCTGATCACGAATCTGAACGATTTTCTTGGCGGAAACGTTTCGTTCTCAAGATATTCATCATCAAAGTTCAAATTTGAACTAAGCTTATTTTCACATTTTTCCCCCTCCTTCCTGCACACAATTTTTGATTTAAAGCTAAAGTGTCACACAATTTTTGATTTTCATCTTTTAAAACCCCGTTTTTCTACGTTTTTTACATTATTTTTGCATTTAATTGCGTGGCTTTTCTTTGATAATGCGGCAACCATACATACACATAGGGCTTCATGGCACACTGGGATTGAAATGATTCAAATGATATAGCTATGCAATTTAATGCAAAAATAATGTAAAATACGTAAAAAACGGGGTTTTTAAAAGGTGAAAATCAAATATTCTGTGCCACTTTAGCCTTAAATCAAGAATTGTGTAAAAAGAAGGGGAATATTGTAAAAATAGGATTAGTTTAAATTTCAAGTCTGATAATGGATATCTCAAGAACAAAACGTTTCTGCCAAAAATTTTCTAGATTTGTGGTCAGTACCCCGAAATTTTGTCAAAAATCGGAGTTGCCGCAGATTTCTAGAAAATTATCGTTTTGTGAAAAATACAATTAAAGTTCTAAAATCTAAAATTTTGGGCAAATATAAATATCGA
>JACEGR010007408.1:0-49821 GCA_014170235.1 Listronotus bonariensis
TAGCTTGTTGAAGGATTGCCTGGTACCCAGTCCATTCTGGGAACCAGGACACGAAGGCCACGAAGGTAATGAGGAAGCTGATAAATTGGTAAAGGAGGGGGCTGGCAGGACAATGGTAGGTCCTGAGCTCTACTGTGTTATTCCATCATGCCAAGTAAGGTCATCTATTAGATCATGGATTATGAGGGAATCACAAGACTGGTGGATTAGAACAACAGAGAAAATATTTAGTAAGGCTTACTCGTCAAAATTTACAAAAGACTTTCTGAAAAACGCAAAACACGTATGGTGCTACTGTGAAGCCCTTTGTCGTCTGCGGTTTGCAAGGCTGGGTGAAGAAAACCTAAAGCGGCAAGATTTACCAAGGAGCCGGTTTCAAGCTTGTGGAGTCTGATTAAACAGACCGGATTGGATAGCGTGCTCTAACCTATGGACGGAGGACAAATACATAATAAACCTAAGCAGGTTGCAGTGTTTGAGATTATGCAGACCACCTCCTAATCTAATCTTATCTAACTAATCCCTCACTACACTACACGTAATATGTAAAAGAGGTTAAATAAACAAATTTAATAATACCGCACAATGATCAGGGATTGCATTAAATTTGCTTTGTTAAACTAAATCTTGGTAGACTTATTTGAGATGCTCTTTTAAACAACTCTAGTTATTAATTATTAATATAAAAATCCGTAAAAAAATGAAAACAAATCAATAAAAAAACATTAATAGGACCACCGTAAACTAATATTCCCTTGTGACACATAAAAAAGTTGTGTCTATATTCATATAAAAGAGTACTTCGCAAATAACAAATTTACTATTTTCGTCACACAGAGATCATAAAACGAAAAGTAACGTGGTAGTAAAAGCGACACGGTTTTTATAACATTAAGAAATAAGGGGAAAAAGCGGGCAAAAAAGGAAAAGTCCTCGAAGCATGTTTTACGAATGTTTCAATGAGGATGTTATATATTTTTGCTCGCAGAACCTTCGGGAACAAAAACATATATAATAAAAGTAATTGGCTTTTAAAATGGAAATAGCCCCTTAAAAGTAATCAGGTTAAAAAGAAATATTTAATTAATGAAATACTTAAAAAAAAGATAAGAAATCGTGATTGATAAAAAATATTATTAATTTTATACCGTTGTTGCCAGGATTTTGGATGTTTCGCATTTCGTCATCGTTCTAAGAAAAAAAAAATAGTTAATTAAGTTATTTTATTTAAAATTTAAATATTCTAAAAGCTATTTCTTATTATTATTTATAAAATACGAATTTCATAAATATTTTCGTATGCTTGTTAATATCTGAAAATTTATGAGGAAAGCGGAAAATACTAAAACACCGCTATGAATAAACTACAAGCTATTAAAAGTTTTAGTAAAGTGTAAGTTCATAGAAAAGACAGGTATTGCAAAAAAAAATAGGTATGCGGTTCCGTTAATTAAAAATAACGGGTTTTAAAAGGATTAAAGCAATATTTCATACTCTTATTAAACAGGGAGTTACAAATTTAAGGAGAACCATTGGGATATCGGGAACGGTAAGAGATACATGGTGGGCATTTTTATGCTTAACAATTATCGGTTTTCAAAATTTAGAAACAGTTTTTTTTTTATTTTAAAACAAATGACACGTTATCATTGCCACTTAATCTTTTTTGTAAAAGGATGTCAATAAATAAATAGATTTTATCTTTGAGCCACCTTCATCAGTTTTGTTTTTTAAATAAGCGAAATATTTGCTTTTAAACTTAATAAACTCATATATTAATTCTATATTTAATGGCAACACTTTTCATTTATGCGACATTTAGAACCAAAAAATGACCATTTACTATTTTTCCATTAAAAATTACGTTTTAATTTCAGACTATTTTGGAAATTTTTTATTTGAAGGTAAATATGCATCACCTCTTATTATATATTTTTTTTTTATTTATTCAATTAATATTCAACTAACAAGATGCAAGAATTAATGTAATTAACATACATTTACTTATATAAATAAAGCAATTAATTTAATCAAACGCCTATATCAACTTTATCGTAGCCTAAAATTTGTTGCGTACTTACCTGCGAACGGAAATTTCCCCGAATTTTGGGGAAAACAGTTTTGTTATGGGGAAATAGTGAATAATATTGGTTTTTCGGTTCGAAACGTCGCATAAATAAAAAGTGTGATACATCGTTGGATATAGAATTAAAGTAAGAGTTTATCAAGTTTTCAACCAAATATTATGCCTTGTTAAAAAAACAAAGTCGATGATGGTGGCTCGAAAACGAAACGTCGGATCTCTTTATTTAGTAAGATCATTTTGTAGAACAGAAAAAGTGGCAATAATAATGTCTTGTTTGTTTAAAAATAAACTGAGAAAAAAAAATTAAAGCTTTTCCGCAAAATTGCTGTTTTTGCCGGACAAGTTTGTCCCAATTTAACCAACCCTGCATTTCTTGCCGTTTCGAAGACCCTAATGATGCACCTTGAATTTGTAACACCTTGTATTGCCAAATTGCATTTTGGCCTTTACCTTAAGAGGATGCCGTAGCACGTTAAATTAGCTAAAACGCGATTCGCTGCCGTTTTTTAAATATTTGTTTTGAGAAAAAGTTGTACATAGAAAAGTTTCTTAAAATGATTCAAATATTATCGGAAAGTTAATTGATTTTTGGTAATGGTAATAATCAACACATTAAATTTTCCTAAATTGCAAAACCGTAAAAATAACCAACTTTCCGATAATCTTTGGATCATTTTAAGAAACTTTTCAATATACAACTTTTTTCTTAAACAAATATTTAAAAAACGGCAGCGAATCGCGTTTTAGCTCATTTAACGTGCTACGGCATCCCCTTAAACTCTTTGGCAAAGCTACTTTTCTTTTCAGTAGTTTCATTTTTTAAAGCGGTAATAGTCTGCAAAGTATTTTAATTTGTTTGCCGTAACTCTCTATGTATAAAACAATTCACATTTCTCAAGATAAAAGAAAATGTATTATTAGTTTAAAGCGCATAACCATGAATACAGTGTGTCCCATTTTTGATAATTATACAGTGTGTCCCAGAATACAAGAAAACAAATAGACCAAAAATTTTGTACTTTTTAAACGTGTTTTTGTGGAAAGTGGTCGCATGGCTTAAAACTGATAAATACAAAATTCTACCTTGATTGGTAAAATACAGGGCGAGTTATAAACTAAAAATATAAAAAATTACCAGGAGTAAATTACTTTTATTTTTAAAAATAGACCAAAATTGTATAAGTAAATGATGTAAAGAATTAAATGTTATGTCAAAATTTAAAATTGAGGATTTATTAAAAAATTATTTTTGTCAATTTTTTACATTATGCATTAACATTTTTAAAATACTTGGCTTTTAAGACAGCGAATTGCAAATAATTTTTTAAATTAATAAATTTTGCTTCGTTTTGCCCATTATTTAAGTTGTAATGCGTAATGTAAAAACTGACAATTACATATTTTTTTATTGTCATGATTTAGTTTAAATTTTGACATAAAATTGAATTCTCCACAACATTTACTTGAATAATTTTGCTATATTGTAAAAAAGAATACTATCAGTTCCTGGGCAATTTTCATATTTTTAGTTATAACTCTCCCTGTATAATAACAATTGGAGTAAAATTTTGTATTAATTAGTTTCATAACATGCGACCAGTTTTCGCAAAATTTCGTTTTAACATTCAAAAATTGTTGGTCTATTTGTCCTCTTGTAACACCTATCCTGGGACACGCTGTATTGTGTATTTCACATACTATGAGAGATGCATTAAAAAATGTAATTTTTTTATATATGTAAAAAAATTAATATTCTACAATGTTTCCATCCATAAATGGGTTGCAGGCGGTAACCGATAAATATCGGTAAAAGTTGTGGAAAATGTTTTATTTTTTTTTTTGGTTTTGAAAGTAGTACAAATAATAATGTTAGGTCCCAACCTTTATCTTTTCAATCTATTTTGGCTGAATAAAAACTTTTTACACAACAAAAAAATGTTTTACTTTATCTTACCCTTGCCTAATAAAACTTTATATTCTCCAAAAAATAACAAGAACACATAAAAACACGTTTTTTATATCCATAAATAAAGATAAAGAGTAACGAAAAACAGGTAGACTCATTTAGTAGGGCTGGTTTCAGAAAAATTTAAACTGTTATGTATTCCCGAGGCATGTCTTTGTTTTTATATATATATATATATATATATATATATATATATATATATATATATATATATATATATATATATATATATATATATATATATAAAAACAAGAAACAAAAAGAGTTGAAAAAAAGTATAAACTGTTTAACTGTTCTTTTAATAGAAACAATCCTAAAAAACAATTTCTGCATAGAAATCTATGCATCTATGGATGGTATTTATTTATATTACACGCCAAAAATAAAATAAAGTACCAAAACCGTGAAACATTAAATAAGTAAAAGGATTACCTGTACCGACGATTTTGGTGGTAAATCTGCCACCGTTGTCAAGATAAATGTGATGAGCACAAAAACAAAAAACTTACCATTTAGGTTTTATTTTTATTACATTTATTCTGACAACGGTGGCAGATTTGCCACCGAAACGTCGATTTTTTAATTATCCTTTACTGTTTAATATTTTTTGCATTTTTTAGTACTTTTAATTTTATTTGGCGTGTTCAAATAAATACCATCTATTAAACAACCAAACTACAGAACATATCTTTCAATCTTTGTGGTCTATGTTTTCCATTTCATCAGACCTCTACTTCAAATTATGTTTTTCGGGTTTTTAGAATAACATAACATTAATTTTCGTCTTTACAAGGCTTTTTTTAATTCCGGTAAAAAATAAAAGGTGTACAAGTGGGCAATTAAGCGAGTACCGCGGCTGTATCTCGGGAACAATTTATAGTACGGCTTCAGAAAAAAATCTTTGGTAAATATGGCGAAGAGAAATTGCTGGAAATTATTTTTAAGATTCTAAGTCGATCGCTAGGTGGCGTAACGGTGGCCACAAAATAGAAAAACCGGTTTTTCTTTAAAATATTTCCTATTAACTTATGTCACAAATAAATTTATAACAATTTAGGAAAAATTAGGAAACTTTTTTGTATAAGGCATTTTTTTCTGTATTGCGAAATAAGAAGAGGACAAATATTTGGCAACGTTGCAACACAACAGGGATAAGAGCGCACGATAATCGCAAATGATTCATCGAATTGTTTACGTTGGTAGGATATTATTGGAAAATAGGCCTTGAATTTTCTAAATAGATTTATGCACTTTCTGTGGACAGATAGTAGTGATAAAACACTCTTCGCTAGCTCAGCTTTTTATACTTTACAATTTGCATGAAATTTTAAATTAAAATTCAAACCCCAATACCGAATATGTAGAATCCTCTGCTGTGGCTGTTAAATTTTATAGTTTTTAACCCCTTAAAAGGGGTGCGTGTACTTACATTTTCTTAATGACAAAAATACGCAAATGGTTTCTGGTGAGACAATTTACGGATAAATGCTTTCAGGACTTCTCCCTATTAAATTTGCAAGAATAATCCACCACTGTTAATTACTTACATTATTTTGCAACCCTCCTTGCTTTTTAATTTATTAATATATTTTTGTAAAATTTTCAACAGTTAATAAAGTAATGTGTTGTAAATTCTACTGAAAATTGTCAACGTAAATACTTTAAATTCCTGTCACTCTTTATATCTTTTATAAAAGCGATAGGGCAAAGTTTTATTTTCTAGACTTGAGAAAGAAATAAATAACATTCATATATCGTTGCTAAATAAAATGTATTATCTGCGCACATTAAGCAAAGATTTAGAAGTATTTCTCGCTCCCGAGGCAATAATGTGTCAAGATTTACCAAAGACCTTTGGGAAAAGTTAACTTTTGGATTTATCAGTGTCAACAGAGACATTTTAAGTAATAAAAATGTAATTTTCTGTTAAAGTGTCATGTAACAACTTAAAACGTAAAAATATGATAGGCATATTTCAGTCCTACGACTAGGATAACTTGTAATAAAGTTTGGGAAAAGAAAATCAAAAAGTGTTTTTAAATAAGAAAAACAATCCGTATAATCATTAACATTTAACGTTTTCAATAGACCAGAGGAGGGTAAATAATTTTGGAAACGAAAAAAATTATAATATGATGAAAGTCATTGTACCAATAAAAAGTAGAGATTTCAACAAACAAAATGACCATCTACTTTTTGGAAAATGTCGATGTTTTGACACGTGAATTTTAAAGCAAAAAAATTACAGTGCATTTGGGACATGCAAAGGGCACGTTTTTACCAAATTTTGTAAAAATAATTTATTTTTTGTAAAAGATAAAAATAAAAAGCCAATACTTGGATATTTGAATTTTCACATAAATTTTGAGGTTATTATGTGAAGAAAGCGTAAACACAAAAGTTGTAGATCTTTTTATTGCCTACCACTTTGCTATTTAACTTTTTCCATGGGACTTGTAGTTTTGCCGGAAATCGCCTGGAATTTATTTTAATTTTGTTACTTTCTCCACCTTTTTAATGGGTTTTATTCCACTATATTTTTTTCGCTTTTTACGTTTTTAAAAGGTTTCGGCACTAGTCTATTAGCCATTTATTTTATATAAAGTAATTTAAATTTTGGATTTATTTGTTCATAAGCCTTTTATGGGAAATTCATTTATATGTCGCCGTTGCTCAAGATGGTAGTGCAAATAAACGCTTTTCTATTGATAAAGGATGCTTAAGGGTTCGTAAAGATTTAAACAAATAGAATATCCTAAACAAACACGGCAATATTTAATATGTCTTTTGGTGCTTGGGTCTGAGTTCAATATCTTTAGGTTTTAGGCTTTCACAAATATTGTAATAGGCAATTTTTTTTAATAAACGTGATTCTTATTTTAGCGCCTTTACACTTTTAAACATTATTTTAACCTCAAAAAGTTAAATAATATAAAGTTGACTTTAATATATTTTTGCATATCGACCATAAGTCAATGTGGTTTAAAAAGACTTAAACATTCCAACCATCCTTAATGCAGTAAATTTAGAAAGAAGTTCGCACCACATTATATCCTTTAAAGGATTTACATAAAATTTTAGAGCGGCTTATAAAGGAGATTTAACGACTGGAACGTTGGAATTACATAGTCTCGCCGAGTAATGCTGTTGCTTTTCCATAAAAATGTATTGTTTATTAAACTTTTTTTTCTACAAGCATGCTTAAAATATCACTTTCCGCACACATTTTTTTAATATGTCCTGCGATAAGATTTTTCGGTATATTACTCCATTAGTACCATTATCTTTTTGTATAAAAAGCTACAATTGTACTTTTAACATTTATTTAAATAATAAATAAAATTGTGATTTAAAATAAACTTTAAAGAATGTATAAATTGCCTCTTTTGTGCTTGTAGAGAAAATATTGATCCAAACTCTTGCGGAAAGTAACTCCGCTTCGCGTATTATCGGGCATCGGCGGTTTGCGTGCGGGAAAGTATAACTTTCCGCACTTGTTAGGATAATAACTATTTTTGTTTGTATTGTTTGCATTGCGGTAGGTCTTTTCTATTTACGAAATTTATGTACAATTAATCTGATATTTCTGTAATTTTTTAATTCATGGTTTTCAATTTTTAAATAAAGTGTATAACACTTCTGGTAAATAATTGCCTGTAGCAAAAAAATTCAAAAGAGTTATAATAGTATTAAGCTCACATACCTTTTTAAAGGATTTACACAAATTTTGAAGCGATATTTAAGGAAAACTTTTAAGAGTAAATGGAATTATGGTTGCTTAGCAAGTTTTTTTTGATATGTATTTTTAGGAAAAAATGTCGCATTTATTGTATATGTTTGTTTTAAAAAAAACTAAATTTTTAGTATGGACGAAATTTATATTTAGATTTTTAACTTGTCTTATTTCTATTTTAAAGCTATTTAAAACACACTCCTTGAAATATGCACTCTTGGACAAATATTAAATATGTATTTATTGTAAAAAATATTGGTTCTGGTTCAATAAAAAAATATACAGGGTAATTCAAAAATCGATCAACGAAACTTAAGGGGGTGATTCTACTTAACAAAATAAGGGTAGAGCTTCAAATATTTTTTTAAATGACATTCGTTTTCGAGGTTCAATTTTTAATTTGGTTTTTTTCGCCATATTGCATTTATTTTTACCAATTTAATTTATATTTGGCACACAAATCTTTTTATTTTGACAGATATCGCAAAGCTGGGTGCGCCATTTTATGGACAATCAAAAACTTAAAAAATAAGGTACTCTTTATTAAAGTCTAATAAACCTCACCGTTTAGACACCAATAGACATCAAGGTTTTCATTAATTTCAATCAAATTGCATACACATTATGGTGTTCAGTAACTCTAACCGACAAACTTTACAGGGCGATTCTACAACAGAAAATAAGAAAAAACGGTTTATAAACATATGTCCTAAACGTCTTAGTTTTTGAACTACGGTGTGTTAAATATGTTAAAAAAAACTAAGACGTTTAGGACATATGTTAATATGAAGTTTTTTCTTTTTTTTTTGTTGCAGAATCGTTTAGGTTAAGTTTGTCGGTTGAGTACTGGACACCCTGTATGTATGTAAGGTAATTTGATTGAAATTGATGGAAACTCTGATGTCTGTTGGTGCCTAAACGGTGAGGTTTATCGACTTTAACAAAAGTACCTTATTTTATAAGTTTTTGATTGTCTATAAAATGGCTCACCCAGCTTTGCGATATCTGTCACAATAAAAAGTTATGATGTAAATAAATTTTAAATTTTAGGTAAAGTGTCCTCTGGCGGTATTTGAAAAAGTACTTTTGTCTTAAAATTTTAGAATCGATTTGTGTGCCAAATATCAACTGGATTGCTTAAAAAATAAATGCAATATGGCGAAAAACCAAAATACAAATTGAACTTTGACGGCTTGTAACTCGAAAACGAATGACATTTTGAAAAAAAATATATATGAAGCTCTACCCTTATTTTGTCAAGTAGAATTACCCCCTTAAGTTTCGTAATCGATTTTTAAATCACCCTGTATATATATATATTTTTTTTCCAGCAAAGTTATTGTAAACTTTTATAATTTATCGTAATATGACAAACACTTTACATTAAAAATTAAATCTAAAAATGAGACACTCTTTCACAAAATCATTTATAAAGTAAACAATTAATGATTTAAAAAATACAATAATACTTTTTTATCATATTACTGAAACCTTCAACTTGCGTAATCCTTCTGCATTACAGATACAGCTCATTTTTTAAATTTTTTCATGTACAATTTAAGCTCAAATGAAGACAAATTAAAATTGCCATTATATTTTATATTAAAAGCGTAAGATTGAAATGAAATTAAAAAAATGAAAAAAGTGTTTTTAAAAAATTATGGGTGAGGTTTCATTCTCATATGAAAATAACAATTTATCAAAATTAGCCTCGCCTAAATTTTTTTCTCTATTAATCTATATAGCGACGCACTACTCCTAAAGTAATAATTAAAAAATTATAAAGGGGTTTCGAATTGGTATAAAATGTACGTGACCATTAATGGTGATATACATACGTAGATATTTGAAATATTGTACTGAAATGTAAATGTAGTAGTCACAAGGATATACTAAATACCTTGTTTATTTGGTCTACAACAAATATGTTTTTTTTTGCGGTATAGTTGACATTTTTTTTACTTATAGGAATAATTACGGGAAGTAATGTTTCTTATTCAAATGTCCTATATCTTAGGTATGTGAATCGTAATCGAAATTTAATTATTAAGCAGATTGCCTATTCCTTGATGCATTTACCTTGCGATTACTATGCACCAATGGGATTAGTTATTAGGGTAATATAGGCTCAGGTTATGTCCATGTTCTGTTGGTTTAGCTTCAGCTGTACAGCCTACGTTACATTACCGATTATTACTTTATTAGTTTTCGACCGTAACACAGTGGCAAATTTTTAACATTTAGCTGGACATTATGAAAAATAACAATGTTTTTTTAATTCTTTGGCCTTAGCATTATTTTATAGTGCATTCAACCACTGATTTAAATTTGCCATTTTTTTGGTAATAACAAAAGGCATACATTTTTGTGAACTTCAAAGTAAGTATACATAGGAATGTCTTAAATCTTGTATTTTTAGTGTTAAAATACGTGTGTAAAAGGATTAGTTTTACTGAAGTGCTAAATTAAATATTAAAGTTATTTATAATGGAAAGAATACCTGCAGGTATGTGCTAAATATTTCTAGTACTTGTTTTTTTGTTGTTTATGCCAGGCCTGTTTTGCAATTAAATATAGTAGATATGCTCTATATTGGTTAGGCGGATTCATTTATAAAATATAGTAGTAGTACAATACATTTAAATTGTATTCACACTATTTTATTTTCAAAGAAAGACTTTTTGAGTCCCGCCAGATCCCGCGTAATTTTTTACATAACAATATTAAATATACATTTCTACACTCGAATATATATAAAAAATTTGCCCCAATCTGCCTCTTACCGTTTTATGATTTTTTAGTTCCTTGTGTCCTCAACGAAGTCTTTCTGAAGTATGGGTAGACGAGCCGAATAAAGACACACAAAATGGGAGTATGTTTACTTATATTCTGAATTACTTTGGCCTGAAGAATATCAATGAACAGATTGAAGGGGTGATAATGACTAAAATAGTCAGGCTTGCGAGTAAATTTTCTACTAAATGGTCCGACTGACTTTATAATAAGAATATCAACCAGTTAAATTTTTAAAGGTCTACAGAGAACTGAAAAAAGTTATACATAATATAAAATAATTGCTTTTAACATTGATCCTTATGGGAAATCACAGATTTTATGTTACTTCACAAAAACTGATTTCAGATTTCAATGAAAGTTGTATCAACGGAAGAACAAACAATTCTAAACATTTTGGCTAATTAAAATCCGACCTTTAGGGCATGTGACAGAAGTAATTAATAAATGATTTAGAAAGATATGCTATGTGACCGACATGTAGCAACGCCGCCGAAAGGTTATGCTGCGCCCGAAAAAGTTTATCGAACACGGTATATGTGACATTAAAAAAAATGATGCCAGTCCAATACGTTTTTCGGTTACAAAAACAAAAGAGTTTTATTAGTAAACAACAACAATTAAAAACCAATCACTTGTTTAAAGATGCTTGTGCAGTAGATTTTGGCGTATGATTTCTATTGTTTTTACGCAGCGTTGCCAAATATAAATACCACGGTGAAGTCAAATAACCTTAAGCACTCATTTGACTCTTGTGGTATCGGTAGAACTACCTTAACGTTAAGCATCCTAAAAATTAATCATACCAAGGTTAGTTTATATTCATAAGGTTGCGACATATCCTCAACTTTTAGGCGGTTCGAGGTCGGGGACGCAAGGAAGGGCACTTCTCGGAGAAATGTTGGCAAGACTGGTTAAAATCAAAGCTGATGATCAATTCAGTGGCGTCTAGAATTTGCGCATTTCATTTTGCATTGTTTTGGAAGTGATATTTATTGAAAGATGTAATTCCAAATGTTTTTTATTTAAAGTAAAAGATTTTACAACTTAATAACAATTAAAAACTGTTGTGTAAACGGTTGTTCTACTAATACAATAAACTGTATATCTCCGGCACTGAACAACATGGCCGAAAAATGGTAGATGTGACATCATAACACGTCAAAGCAATATGGCCGAATGTCGTGACCTTATATGGACCGACTTTGAACCATACAGTGTTTTTTTATTTAAAACATGGAAGTTAACCTAAATGCCCTGATTCAAAAACAGGGGTATTTTTCTCCATGTCTGGTATATAATTAAATAGATACATATTTTAAACATAACGCAGTTTTATTATTTTTGTTTTGCGTATTTCCATAATTTTATTATGGCGCCGCGCGCAGGTTTGTTGGTTTAATTAAGTTTTCATTCCGCTTTCGTCAGGCCAGTCCGAATAAAATATGTAACACTGACCAGATTGTTATTTATTAAAGAAGATGGTAAAATTTACAAATATTCATACAGGAGAATTAAGAAAAGTGTTGTTAAATGTTTGTTTTATTTTTTATTTCTCTTAAAGCAAGTTGAAAATGTGAGAGCGCTGTCTTTGATCTTTAAGAAGTTTTTCGGTCAACTCTGGCCGCCAACGCTTAGTATCGTGTCTAAGGCCTAAGAGAATTAAATCGGAAAAAGAACAACATGATTGAAACAAAATTAAAGAAAGAAATTAATAAAATATAAAATATATATAACAAGTATCCCGGGAAGCCAGAGGACCCACGTTCGATCCCCAACCGGGGGACAGTTTTAAATAGTTCTTTTTATTATTTAAAAATAAAGTTCGAGGTGCCACTACCACGTTGTCTGAAAGGTGCTGTTAAATGCAAATACTGCATGTTTCAGTGCTTGGACAAACTTGGCAAAACAGGGGAAAAGATGGGTAAACATTAGGGCTGGCAACCGAAACCGGTTTTTCGGTTAACCGGTTTTTGGTTAACTGCGGTTATGGCCAAAACCGAAAACCGGTTTCGAATACCGGTTAACCGGTATTTGAAAACCGGTTTTGAATATCGGTTAACAGGTATTTGATAACCGGTTTTCGAATATCGGTTAACCAGTTTTAAAAAGCGGTTTTCAAATACCGGTATTTTGGATAATCGGACCAAAATCGAAAAGCGGTTCTTCGAATATCAATTAATAGGTTTTTGGTTGATTGCGGATTATATAAAATCTACTTACTATATTAATACACTAAATTAAAATTTAAAAATCACCACTTTTCCTTTTCTGTTTTTTATTAAACAATAAACCAAGAAAAAACACCGAAAATAGAATACCAATTTTAAATACGGAGGATACAAATAAATTATGTATGTATGTATGGAATTTTTACATCACCTTTAGAATTTTGCATTTTATTAACAGGGATGTTATATTTTTATTCTTATTTATATTTAGCCAATTTCTTTTAAGAATATTCTAGGATGAATAATGATTATCACTTAACACCACAGCTCATGGGCAAATCCGTAATCAACGCAAAAACGATTAATAGAGAATAATTACTTTCCGATTTTCTGTTAACTGCGGTTTAGAAAGCCTTTTCGGTTTTGAGAACCGTTTTCGGTTTCCGGTTTTAAAGACCATTTTCGGTTTTCGGTTTTAAAAACCGATTTCGGTGTATCGGTTTTGAAAACCGCTTTCGGTTTAACGGTTTTAAAGCCGGTTTTTAATACCGGTTTTTAAAACCTGGTTTTAATACCGGTTTTTAATGATATTCGGTTAATCGGTTTCGATTTTTTCCGCTTTTTGCCAGCCCTAGTAAACATCTAACTTAGCCTTTGGTGAGCTGTCACAAGGGTAATTAAAAATTAGTAACCTTATAAAATCTTATATATTAGCTAAATACCATTACACATAGGCAATGTGAGAAAAAGAGACAGTACGTGAATAGCGACACGTAAACATTTCGTCAAAGTTTACGGAATATAAATATATTTATATTTCGTAAACTTTGATTTCGTATTGGATGATTCGTTATACATCCTTTGTTGTTGCTTTTACTGGCCTATATACCTTTAGCTGTTGTTTATACAGTATTTGAGGAGATCCAAATCAAATGCAGTTTTTAATTAAACACAAGTTTTTAAATACCTCAAAATTTTTACTGCGCGTTTTCTATGTATTACTTTTATAATGTTTTTTATTGAAAATATATTTATATGATTATAATGTAACATATTTCGTTTAAAAAGTTTTTCAAGCATAATTAATAAAACGCGGAGTAAAAATTGAGAGAAACTGTTAAAATTGTGTTTTATCAAAAACTGCATTTTGATTGGGAGCTCCTCATTTTTGTTCATATCGACTAAGGTATGCAAATTTTAAAAAACCCTGTAAATATTTTTTTTTTTATTTTTTGGATGGAAAGTTTTAATTGAAGTGTCAAAATACGATGCAAACTAAATTAACATAAAAAACTGACATGGCACATGAATATGAATCCTTTCCGACGATTATCACACACCAGTTAATCCGACCTATATTAAACTAAATCAATAGATATATGATAAATAATAAAACAAATGATGTTTCTTGTTTTTTTGTAAGTTAATACACATCTAAATGGAATTGAGCAGATAATATATGTAATTAAAAATAGATTACATGATATTTTTTTATCTATTCATTTTAAATCAAGCAAAATCTTTAATCCAGGTATTTATGAACCCAATAGGAATTAATTACAATAAAAATATTTAATAAACGCAAAAAAGTGGGCTTTAATTTCTAGAAATCCAAAATATTATTTTGTACTAGATTTATGTTCAAATTTTAAAGATACTGCGGAACAAGGAGTTTTTAAATAAAAATTTATGTTTTTCTTGGCACTGATAAAGTTTAGGGCCATTAAACCGAAATGTTTCTCATATATCAGACACCTCGGATGCAATTTTCTCAACTTTCCGGATAATGTCGGCATGGTTTGCTTTCTTCCCGAAAAATAAGAGTTTATAGGAAGTTGTAAAACTTCACTGTAAGTTAGCTAACTTCCTTCAGAGTTTATTACAAGTACAAACAATTTATTACCTAGAAAAAGATTTAGTTTTGTTCCCAAAAGGTATTATATTGCCTCTGTGCTCTTATACGTTATCTGTACTGTAGTTTTATTAGAAATATATTTTTTAAGGTAGGCAAAGTTTTGTGTTTAAGGAATCTTTAAAATGTTTTTTTTGTTTCCCATTTACCTATTTATTGGCTACGCTCGGTTTGGTACAGGAAAAAGAGACTAATTAAAAGATTATTTTATAATTTTTAATTTAATACTCATTGAAAGAGACTAAAAGTTTAATAAAAGATACAATTTTACGCTTATACTTGAACAACTTTTTAAAGAAAATTAAAAGTCTTTAAGACTTTTGCTAATTTACTATTGTGGCTTACTTTTGTTAAAAGAAAAAACGATTTAAATAGTAAAATTAAGGGGACCCTTTGTCCCTAAAGAAATCTGTTGGATTTTAACAATTACTTAATTTAAGCATTTATTGTTTAAGTTATTAAAATTTACATAATAAACTAGGTCCTTAATATATAAACTGACAATTTTTTAGGGTATGTGCCAAACTTATATTTTATTAAGTTATGGGATTATATACCTAAACTAAAAAAATAATGATATATTTAATTAAGCATAGAGTGATAAAAAAACACAAGTTACAATTTTACGCTTGCAACATTCCAACTTTGCCAATTTGACACAAAAAGTCTCTTTTGTAGCTCGAACTTTAAGTATTTTTGCTTTCACGGTATTTTCTTAAATAACTTTTAGGATTTTTATTGTTAATAAAAGAATTGCTAATAATAATTATGAAATTATTATGTAAATTACAAATATTTTTCCAAATTTCTTTGAACATTTATGAATTTTATTAAATTTCGGTTGTTTGTTTTATATTTCCAATATGCTGCAACATTTTTTTAACAATAATCTAAACTTTGCTTTATATACATTTATTATAAACTTTTTATATGCTTTTTTTTCTTCCTTGATATAAAAAAAATGTTGTTTTAATAATAAAGTCTAAAATTTTATAATTGTAAAGCAAATTAATTGATTTCAAAGCCTACTAAAAATTTTAATTAATTTAAAATTTAATTTAAAATTTAATTTACTTGCAGGAAAGCAGTACACTGAAAAATATTATTGCTTAGGTTACTTTAAATTAAAAAGCAACAGAATAAAAGTCTGAATGAAACACTCAAAGGTTTGATAATTTTTATAAGATTATTTTAATATCAATAAAATAAATATTTATTTAACTAAAATTCCAAGTCTAAATTAGTTAAATAGTGTTTTTTTCGTTTTCAAACGATTTCATTCAACTTTATAAAGAACTTTAAATAAATTAGTTAGTTTATATAATAATTAAAATCAGCAGATAAGACTAAAAATTCCACTATATGAAGATGTTTTGCTAACGATAGTAACAATAATAAAAGTCCTAAATTTTAAAAAATGAGCAAACAAAAAGCAACAATTTTAAATCTCATATAAGAATTATTTATGGAACTTAAAATAAGTAGCATTTTTTGTAAATTTTGGGTTCACAATTAAAGTCTTGCGAAAACGCTAAAACAATATTAGTAACTGTTGGTGATCTATTAATCTTTTAATTGAATGGTAATAAAAAAGTGTTTTTTTTGTCAAATTCCCATGACATTACGTATAAGATTTTTTACAAATCTGATAAATTTTGTTTTTAGTGGTTTTAAAATTAATTTACATTTCAAGATCCTTTTATTTAAATATACCAAGAACTTTAATAAAATACTTATTATTGTTTAAAGAACCTACTAAAATACAAAAGTTACTTATTTATGCCATATAATATTTTCTACAATACCAGAAACATTTGATAAACGAGAAAGCAACATCAACTTATGACAAAAAGTTACTTTCGTCAACCGATTTATTATTGTCTTCGAAATTTTGATGACAATTTATCTGCGTAGAACTACATTTTCTTTTGGAAAAAATAGTTGGTCTCGGTTTTACCCGTTTATAAAGAGAAAAATTTAGAAGTATAATTAAGTGACTTTTAATTTAATCTAATAATTCAAGAATACAGCTTATGCTTAGTTTTGGTTTGTATTATTTTCTAATTTATTTTTAGAATATTTACTGTTTTATTAATAAAAATATTCGTAAATAAGTACACTTGTTAGAATGTTTCTTTTCTACATGTATGTATTAAATAAACTACTTATAATAAATATAGAGACACAACTGCTCGTAAATAGCCATAAGAGCATCTGCAACTTGGTTAATATTTTGAAAGGGTTGATGATCTTTAAAACGTCTTTTCAGTTCATCCCAGAAATGCTCGATAGGATTAAGATTCGGGCTATTAGCTGGCCACCTCATAACATTAATATTGTGCTTCTGTAGAAAACTTCTCACGACTCTAGCAGTATGTGCTAGCATTATCTTGCTGTAAAATGAATTCAGGGCCCACATTTTGGGCAGATGGGACGACATGAGGTTCTAATATCTCCTTTATGCAACGGACAGCCGTTTAATTCCCTTCCCGGAATACCACAAGTTCGGTATGTCCCGTCAAAGTTATACCCGTCTATAAAATTATCGATCCACCTCCAAATAGAACAATTTCTTGCACCCAGTCATCCAAATATCGTTCCCGGAACGTCTTCACACCCGAAGACGCCGATCATTATTATATAACATGATTTTTTTCATCGGTAAAAGATCATTAGCCCACTGCTCTACATTAAGATGAACCTATATAACTAGCTTTGGAACAGAGCAATGAGGAAGCCGATAAACTGGCATAGGAGGGTGTTGGCAGGGCAATGGTAGGCCCCGAGCCCTACTGTGGTATTCCGTCATGCCAAGTAAGGTCATCTGTTAGATCATGGATCATGAGGGAATCCCAAGACTGGCTAAGAACACCAGGACAGCGTCAGGCGAAAAAAATTCATAAAGGCATACCCGCCGGAATTTACGAAAGACTTCTGAAAAAACCGCAGAACACGTTTGGTGCTACTGTGAAGCTCTTTGTCATCTGCGGTTTGCAAGGCTGGAGTGATGGAAAAACCTAGAGCGGCAACATTTACCAAGGCCAGTTTCAAGCTTGTGGATTCTGATAAAACAGACCGGATTGAATAGCGTGCTCTAACCTATGGACGGAGCCTGAATAAAGGACCGGGTTGACATAATGTTACCTATACCTGAGCAGGTTGCAGTGGTAGTGGATTACAATCCATCTTCAAGCTAATCTAATCTACTCTACCCTGTTGCTTTTTTAAACCCTATAAAAGTTTTTAAACAAAAAGTATCTCTCATTGTTGTTGGCCGTAATTTTTACCAACCTAATCCCGACTGATGTTTCGAATAAACTTCATGAACATCGGACGAATTTTATATAAAACTTTTTAAATAAAATAAAGAGATTGAAGATAAGTAGCAAGAATGGAAACAATGGAAACTTGGAAATAACATTAGATCATAATTTTAAACTTTTAATTAGATAATAGACTGTCTCTCTTTGGTAATTATAAAGATATTTTGTAGGCTTTTAAAATAAAATATATCAATTTTCTGATTATAAATCGTCATTTAAGAAACATATTAAATTATTTTTGATTTAAATGTTTATCACTTAATTTATTAGTATTTAAAGAGAATCATACTTAACACTCACATATTTCGGTAATCCAAAGAGTGATCTTACTATTGTTCAGGACATAATTTTTTTATAAAAAATTGGCTAATTCATTTGATAGAATAAAATATAGTTATTTAAGGTAAAGAAAAAATAGACACACGGACAAATATTAATTTAAATACTTACTTCTGGGATTAAAAGTTTTTTATACTATCATTAATGGATGGATTTTTATTTTAATCTTTTTATCGTTTTTTTTTACTAGATTTCACACTCTAGTGTGACTAACGTTAAATTGTTTTGGCCCAAGTTGTATTGTGTTTAAAACTTATTTCAGCAATATTTAATGCATATTATATTTCCATTGGCAGATCTTTCTTGCATATCTCTTCCTCAAGCCGTCAAAAAGCAGTACACAATATACAAGCTACATCAAAAAAGGATGCGCAAGGAAAAAAAAGGTTCTTTATGCTCTTGGGACAATTTATCTTTGTGTCAAGAACATATTATATTTTCTTTTTCTTCTTTAAGCAAAAGAAATATAGGACACATTTAGTTTTTGGATATATAGTACAAAGACTGGAATAAATTTGATTAAAAGCTAAGCAAATATTTACCACAAATATGTATGTACATATGAAATAATAGTTACTTTTGGACATTTACTTTTTACATAACTGAAAAACATCTTAGTTGGTCGAAAATGAAAGGACCTTGTATTTTAAAACTAAAAATTTTTATAACTACGTTTTTTAAAAGTTTAGCATAGTTTTGTAAAATTAAAGAAAAAAAAACGAAAAAAATAAAATAAAATAAAAAAGCTAGTTCCTTAAATATTATAACATTAATTTAAAAAAATATAAAAAAATATCGTGCAGCTTAAATTTAGGAATTTAAAAAATACCTGGGATATTTTTTATGCAAAAAGTTCCTCTGGAATAAATTACTTAAGTATATAAAGTTTATATACTCCACGGTAACTTGCTTGTAATTTTAATACATATAACGTATTTAATTATTATATTATTAGAAATTAAATGACAAACCCCCATCAAATTTTTGCCTTTTATAACAGAAAAATGGTTTATTTATACGATTGAAAAAATATATAGAAATTTACTTACCCTGATTAAATCTTTTAAAACCATAACCTGACCCAGGTAAAACTAAACAAGAAGTAAATAAGAATAATTGAAGGATATTTTTAAACCAGAAAATAAAAATTTAAAACGTTATAATCCAAAAATCCCGAAAAATTGTTAAAAAAGCAAGACTTTGAAAAACTTTTTGACTTTCCGCACGATTTTTAAGCGCCGCGGCGCTACTCGGAGCGTCTGTTTTAGATCGGGATGCCGGACGAAATGAAGTGTCTCGCCCGTATCTCGATTTTCTTGCGAACAGGTGGTAAAATTGCGCCGTGGACCATACAGTGTTCATACTGTTTTTGCATTTACATGTATTTTAGTCGCTAGTACATTTGTACACTTAATACTGTGACGTATAATTTTGGAATTACATATAGGGCCACTTTTACGTCACTGGGCAAATGAACCATATGGAACTATCTTCTTGGGACAATGAGACCGGTGGACCATCAAAACTAACTTTGCATTTTTCAAAAATCAACTTAACTTATTTGACTAACTAAATTTAGTACGGGCATACCCCCCACTAGGGGTAGCCCGTACAGGAGCTTAACTAAAACTTTAACTTTGTACTTGACTTCACTAACTACTTCTTATCTGATAAAAATCCCCTTTTAATTTCTTTCTCTCTTCTTTAAATATCAAATTTTTCAGTGTTTGTTTTGCATTTCTACGCTACCCAGTTTGTTTAATGTTTTTATTTTATTATTATAAAAGTAACCTAGAAAATTATTTAATTTATACTTTTAAGACCTTGACACCTCACGTATATTTTTATGTAGCAAATTTCCCAATGTTAAGTAAACTAATTAAAATGTATACTTATTTTAAAATTCCCAAAAATGTATATTTTTAAAATTCCCAAAATGTATACTTTTTTTATACTAGGTGTTCACAATACTTATATTTGCCAAAAAACATGCAGTTTTTTCGGATTTTTACCGTTAAACAAGTTCTGGTTAGTACACTTTGGAACTAAAGTTAACCTGAAAAAGTTTTTTTATTTATTGGAAATTAAAGAAATTTTTTGATAACTTACAGAAATATGTATTTTAACAAAAACTGTCGCGGCTTAAACTAACCAATCTCAGTTTCAGCTTTAAGTGCCCAACTATGAATTGATAAAAAGTAAATAGTAAATTTTTACATTTACATAATAGTTATTTTTGTAACAAGTGCATAAAGTGATACTTTTTTTTACGAATGGGAAGTTTGACAGCACGAGCCGTTAGGCGAAATCATAAAGTTTTTACTTAACGCGCCTGATCAAAGTTACTTAGCAATGAAAGTAATAGCCATTATGGGAGTGGCTGGGGCATGCCGGACAGACGAAATATACAGAATGAAGCTAAGTGATGTAGAAATAAGAAATGACGTGGCTATAGTAAAAATAGTGGAGTCTAAAAATAAAGTTAAAAGAAACTTTGTAGTAACCAACGATGAAGGCTCAGTTCCTTACGTCAGATTTCTACAGGAATATATTAAGCTGAGACCAAGAAATGCTCTAGATGAGCGCTTATTGTATCGTTATGAAAGAGGTAAATGTGTTAATCAAGTAATTGGAAAGCACACTATTTCAAATGTACCTAAAGAAATTGCGAAGTTTTTGAAGCTTGAAGACATCAGTAGATACACTGGCCATTCTTTTAGAAGAACGTCAACTACGTTCCTTGCCAATGCTTCGGATGTCGATATTTTGGACTTAAAAGGCATGGAGGTTGGAAGTCTTCTTCTGTTGCAGAGGGATATATTGCCGAATCCTATAGTAATAAGGTGGAAATTTCAAAGAAGATTTTACACGAAATTCCTACCAATATTTCCTCTAATGAAGTAACAGTGAAAAATATGAATATTAACGTAGTTAAAGGTGATAACGATACCCCAACAACAAATTTAAAAACTGTTAATTCAAGTATTATTCCTCCAATTTCTTTTGCTAATTGCTCAAATTGCACAATTACTTTTAATGTCAATACCTAACCTAGTTTTTAAAATATTTTGTCAAAAATTAGTTACTTTTTATAAATAAATCCTAATATTTCCCACAAGCATATTTTCTTTTTTTTACTCTTACTTTTTGTCCAGGCGCTGAAAATATTACTTTCGTAGCTAGCAACGCTTAGCAACCAGGTAACACAAAGGTTCTCTTGCGTTATTATTCGCGTTGCTAGGACAACAAAGTTTTCTTATTTATACAGTAGTAGAAAAAAGTTACGTTTATAATCACTTTATGTAATGTACTAGAATGGAGTACTTTATCTTCATCTTAACGATTAAGAAATTTGCATTTTTTTAACGGTCGGGTCGTGGCAAAATTACTATTAACCTATACCACAGTCGGATAATTTTGAAATAATGGGTTAATAGATGATTTTTGGTAATTTTCGTATATTTTAATCCCGTGAGTAAATATATTTTCCGCATAAGCCTATACAATTTTCTTCCATTGTCCTCAAAATTAATTACCAACCACTTCGAGCCCCTCCGAGAATTAAAGACGAATTTAAAGACGATAATATGACCTAAATTCAAACCTACTTGGCACCATGAATAGACTATCTTATTCAAACCAAAATTAGAGACTTTAGATGCTTTGGGTTAAAATCTTACAAAATGGTCTTAATATGATATTGAAAATTACGGATACCGGATGCAATGTGCTAAAATATTCCATATTTGGATGAAGTTATGGACAAAAAAAAAACATAAGAAGTGGTTTTTGTTTCTGCATAGAAAAATCCCAGATAACTTTCTTTTCCTCGAAAGGTTGGAACCACCAATTGCAACTTATCGTATTTTAGGAAAAAGGTTGACTTAAATACCGGGTGTTTACTAAGTGCGTTAAAAAAAAAATTAAAAGCGTATTTTCCTGCTCATTTTTTGAGTTTATACTAACATAGGTACGGAAACGCATTGTTTGCAAGAAACAAGGTATTAAACCTAAAAAAAAATTGACCATTTTAATCATTTTTTAGTATAAATTAGAAAACTGTAACTTCTATAATTTAATTTAGTGTTTGAATACATATTATTTAAGTAGAGCTACAATGTCTGCATAAGAAATTTAAGCTTATTCCCTAACACAACTTTATGGAAATTTCATAGAACATGAAATGGAGGTCATTAAGTAAGTTTGTTATTTTGATAGTCTAAGAAGATTATTAAACTGAAACATAAGGGACGAGTCTTAGGGCCATTTCCTGACCCCACGTACGCTTGTAAAATCCTAATCTGGTCGGTGTTTTATTTGTCAGAAGTCAGAACAGAATAATATTTACCACATAAGAGATTAATAAGACGAAAAGTTTTAAAAAATATTTTTTTATACTTTAGGCACTTTGAATTGGCACCTAAACAAAAAATGTATTTTAGCGGTTTAAAACGTCAGTAACGCTAGTTAACTCAACAAATAATTTATTTTATTGGTTTAAAAACTCTGTAACCGTAGTTTTTTTAATGGCTTGTGTAAATAAATGCAGTAAAAATCCTCCCCAAATGCTTCGGTAAGATTCTAAATGTTTATTAATGGTCGAAATTCTGTAACGTTAGTGTTCATTAACTATAATAAAGATAAAATCCCATCAGAACTTACATAGTTTCGTCATGTTAAGTCATGAAGCGGTTTCTAAACTTCTATTTTCTATTGCTATCTGTCACGACCAACGACGTATGGACCCAGCGATTCATTCATAATTTTATGATAAACATTAAGCCAACAATCCTAATAGGCAAAGGGCGTGAGGCAAGCGAGAAATGAAAATTGCGGACTTACTTTTTGACCTTGGTCGATAGTATGCACCCAACAACGTTGGTCTTTATTTACCTGTGAAAAGTGAGGTGCGGAAATGAATAGTCTACCCTTCTACAAACAAAGCACTGCCTACCCATATTGCATTTAAAAACACTTTCTAATAACCAACAAACACCAGAAAATACACAAAAAAAAACGCATTATTTGATCACTTTTGGCTTTCCAAATTGTCAAATGACTGAAACCAACAGAAATGACAAAGCTAAGGGGGCGTCACCCACAAGCGTTTAGGAAAAGTTTATTCATGTTTTATTTACGATGGAGTAAAAATCCTGGGTGGCGTTGCCGGGATTAACAAATATTCACGTATTTTTCAGAATTTTGCTTTTTTAAAATTGATAGATAACTTATAATATTTGAACATATTTTTTTATTATGATATCTAAAATGATAAAAAATATATGTATTGTTTATTTAAAAGTTATATTACAAAAGTCTTTAATATAGAGGCTTATCCAACAACTACTTATGGTTAGTAAGTTTAGAGTGGAAAAAATTTAATTTGGCAAACCGCATTTTAGCGCTTTTACGGTGATGTATTGATGACAACAGCTCAAATGTAAACAAACCTGGTCCATACGTCGATGGTCACGACCCTCGTTCTAACTTGTCATCAAAACATACATTTTCATTAATCAGATGATTTTTTATTAAAATAAAGAAAAATAAAAAATAATTTGGTTTACTAAAGGTTTGTATTTGTAGTAGTAGTCCTTTCGGTTAATTTATAAAGTGGGTAACCACAACATACAGCGTGTTTCTTAACTACGGTACGAAACTTTAGGGGGTGATTGCTTATGTTCTTTTATTAAAAAAGTTCCTGTTGACATATGTCCGGACATGTCCATTTCTGAGATAAAAAGCATTAAAGTTTTTTAAAAAAGTCGGAATTTTATAAATATCATAAAAAAACCCACGGTACGTTAGTATTTAGGCTTTTAGCCTTCGTGGATTGTCCAAAGATTAAAAAGAAAAAAAACGTAATAAGAAGCTTGTAAAGCCCTACCTTGATTAAGATTATTGTATCCAGTGGCGTCTCAGTAGGCACTATAGCCAATATTATTGAGAAGAAAAGTACGCCTCTGACTTTTTATATTTTTTCCGATTAGGCAACTATAACTAAAACTATTTAGCATCTTAAAATATCTGACTTAGTTTTCAAGAAAAAAATTGAAGCCACTTTAGAGTCTTTCTAAAAAGTATCGATAAACAATATAAAAATAAAATCCAAAATTTTAAAAACAAAAAAACAATTTCGATCTTAGTAAATAAAGAAAATGCCGATTTTAAATAACATTTACAACTGCTTATTTATTTTAACACAGATAATTGTTTATTTTAATTTCATATTATGTTTTCTACCGGTATTTTATAGAATAAATTAAAGAGTTTTTTTCTCTTAAAAACGAAGCTGGATATAGTTATCCTTTAAAAAAGCAATAATAATATCAATTTTCTCTTTGTATCCATCCAATAATAATTCTAGAATGAAATTTGATCACAGACATTTAACTTCAGTAAAAGCAATTTGTGGTCTGCCAAAATAAGGTTTCTATCGGGCACACGTAACAAGGTTAAATGTAATAGAAATTTCAGCGGAGATGGTTTATTTATTTGTTTTTGTTTGTTACCGAGACAAGCACTATCAAGGATGTTCAATTTGTAATCCTAGGTTAGAGAATTTTCTTTTACATACGGTTTGGTTTTTACAGGGCATAAGGGTGCTAGTATATTACAAGTGAGCAATTATTGCAGAGACACGGGCTGAATTTATCGCCAAAACACTTAATGACTGTATATAAACTGTTTTAAATGCTAGAGTTGAAAATTTTCTATTAATAAATAACAATAGACTTACTTTAATAAATTGGCACTGATTAAATTAATTTAAACTAATTTTATACCCATTTCTCTTTATACTAAATTTTTTTTCTTAGCAATCTTAAATTATGTATCAAATAAACAATGCATCCTGACCCGACCAAAAAAAGCAACTCCCAATTGTGTTTTTAAAATTTCATCGTGATCCTAACAGTAAAGTCATTTGTAATTTAAGAAAGAAAAATAAATAATCAGTTAAAAAAGAAATAACAAAAAAAACACGCTTCTATATGCAACCGAACTAAAAAATTAGAAAATAATTTTTCCTTACAAAAAAGTTTGTGTTACAGCAATAAAGGTGTCAGGCAATGAATCATCAATTATACACCTGGAAATAAATTATAATAGAGTTTAAGATAATAACAGAAATAATTCACTTCAGAGTAAAAAGCGTGAGGTGCATTTTACTATTTTTTCATAACTTTTCCTCTTAGATATTTACAAAAGAAATTCGCTGTTTATAGGTAATAGGTAATGACAATTATTATGGCGGAAGAAAATAGTTTAATTACTGGCCAAATTGTAAACAATGTTTGTTTCTTTGTTGCTGCTGGTTAACAATTATATTCTTATAGGGAGAAATGTGCTTTAGAAAAGATGTTGTGGCTGCAGCCACTGTATTTATTCTGGAGTTATTGAGGTTTTAAATTTACTCTAATAACAAATATCTCTTCATTTGTCATTACAAAAAAGAAAAATCCTAATATTTTGCAGGGATATAAACATGAAACATTTTTTTTGGTCTTTTTTTTTCGGCAACTTTTTGGAATTTAAGAACACTTCGGAGCAGAGTGATATTACTGCAGGGGTTTTTTTGTTCAGATAGAGCAGTTATATATATAAAGAAAGTATCCTCTACAAATCTTAGAATTGGCTGGGAGCTTTAAAACCTTGTACAAGAGTAGAGTGTACCACGCAAGTTCAGAAGGAAGGTCAGTCTTCGAGAAAAAAACAGCGTTTTCAAGACTGCGCCTTATATACCGTGCGATGGGGCAATGTCGATTCGCAATTCTTCCCGTAGCACCGAAACGAGATTTAGAAAATTGTCTTTAAAACTTTGGGAACACATTCTTATACTATCAATTTATAAAATAAAAAAAAAATCAAATTACGAGACTAGTCTAAACCTTCTATTTCCCCTTAAATACCCCAAAGTCACTTTGGGGGAGCTTTCAAACCGGGAACAATGTACATTTTAAACCTCGGCTTGCGTTTAATGGCCCGCAAAGCACGAAACTGAGATCACATAAGAAAATAATGCCGTTCTTGAGCCAACTAACCGTGTTTGAACAAAACCAGAGGTAAATTTTTATTTCTCACACAAAATGTTGTTGCAGGAGACAAACTAGTAAATTAATGACGAATCCAACAAATTTCTAGTAAATGTAACAAAAAAAAAATAAAAAAATTAAGTTGTGAGTAATACCAAGAAAATTAACTTTTAATCTAAGAGCGCTCTGGACCTATTTAAGCCTATGTTCACTAAATTTTGTGACGTAATCTTTTAGCGTAATAATTTGTATACAATCGTACTGGAAGGTCTTTTCAGAGGTTTTGTTGTTGTTTTTTGCTTTTAGTTATTGGACTTTATATATGTTTAGTTTTTACTGTTTATAGTTAAACTGAGTAGTTATTATGTACCGCAGTTACAGAGTAATTTTAAAACCTGTAAACAGGGGTCACTGAACTTAAGGATATTCTTTTTTAAAGGGAATTTACGTGTAAATCCATATTAAGGGTAAGATACTTTATTTTATGATTCAGGTAATTTTATTTTATTTTATGCAAGTATTGGTTTATCTTTGTCAGATAAAAAATTTTATATGCAAAAAGTTGACGCACAAACATAACCTATATTTTCGGACAAATATAAAAAAATTGAGCGATCCTTATTAAAAGTTTATCTTCCTTGCGTGGCTACCTCTTTCAATAGACCATACATTTTCAGGACTATACATATCTTATTATTTGGGATCAATGAACAAAACAATTAAACCTGGCATTGTGTAACATTTCCAAGTTTGGTAACAATATAAAAGCCTCGCAAAACTTTATTATTGGGCCATCTCCTTTGTCTTTGGCTACTTACCCCCTAGTCGGTTCTGCAAGTACACTCTGGTAAGTATTTCTAGCAAGTGGGCCATCGAGTCCAAAGATACACGAATTTTAGTGTACCGTGGCAAGTGACATCGGTCAGAAACAAAAATTTACAGCGTCTCTTCAGGCACTCATGGCGACTTCAAATTGGATTTACTTTAAAGAAAACTCATGTCTTTAAACTATAGGAGTCTCATTACTAGCCTTGGTTCAACTAAAAATATTTTTTCCTTGTCCCGATAAGTAAAGAAACGAATTTTAGTGTACCAAAAGTGACATCGGTCGAAACAAAATTTACAGCGTCTCTTCAGGCACTCATGGCGACTTTAAATTGGGTTTACTTTAAAGAAAAACATGTCTTTAAACTATATTAGTTCATTATTAGCCCTGTTCAACTAAAAATATTTTTTCCTTGTCCCGATATGTAAAGAAACGAATTTTAGTGTACCAAAAAGTGACATCGGTCGAAACAAAATTTACAGCGTCTCTTCAGGCACTCATGGCGACTTCAAATTGGGTTTACTTTAAAGAAAACTCATGTCTTTAAACCATAGGAGTCTATCATTAGCTTTGTTCAACTAAAAATATTTTTTCTTGTCCCGATAAGTAAAGAAACGAATTTTAGTGTACCAAAAGTGACATCGGTCGAAACAAAAATTTACAGCGTCTCTTCAGGCACTCATGGCGACTTCAAATTGGGTTTACTTTAAAGAAAAAGCATGTCTTTAAACTATATTAGTTTATCATTAGCCCTGTTCAACTAAAAATATTTTTTCCTTGTCCCGATATGTAAAGAAACGAATTTTAGTGTACCAGAAAGTGACATCGGTCGAAACAAAATTTACAGCGTCTCTTCAGGCACTCATGGCGACTTTAAATTAGTGTTTACTTTAAAGAAAAAACATGTCTTTAAACTATATTAGTTCTATCATTAGCCCTGTTCAACTAAAAATATTTTTCCTTGTCCCGATAAGTAAAGAAACGAATTTTAGTGTACCAAAAAGTGACATCGGTCGAAACAAAAATTTACAGCGTCTCTTCAGGCACTCTATGGCGACTTTAAATTAGGTTTACTTTAAAGAAAAAACATGTCTTTAAACTATATTAGTTCATTATTAGCCCTGTTCAACTAAAAATATTTTTTCTTGTCCCGATAAGTAAAGAAACGAATTTTAGTGTACCAAAAAGTGACATCGGTCGAAACAAAATTTACAGCGTCTCTTCAGGCACTCATGGCGACTTCAAATTAGGTTTACTTTAAAGAAAAAGCATGTCTTTAAACCATATGCTAGTTCATTATTAGCCCTGTTCAACTAAAAATATTTTTTCTTGTCCCGATAAGTAAAGAAACGAATTTTAGTGTACCAAAAAGTGACATCGGTCGAAACAAAAATTTACAGCGTCTCTTCAGGCACTCATGGCGACTTCAAATTGGGTTTACTTTAAAGAAAACTCATGTCTTTAAACCATAGTAGTCTATCACTTAGCTCTGTTCAACTAAAAATATTTTTTCCTTGTCCCGATACGTAAAGAAACGAATTTTGGTGTATCAAAAGTGATATCGGTCGAAACAAAATTTACAGCGTTCTCTTCAGGCACTCATAGCGACTTCAAATTGGGTTTACTTTACAAGAAAACTCATGTCTTTAAACCATAGAAGTCTATCATTAGCTCTGGTTTAACTAAAAATATTTTTCTTGTCCCGATACGTAAAGAAACGAATTTTAGTGTACCAAAAAGTGACATCGGTCGAAACAAAAATTTCACAGCGTCTCTTCCAGGCACTCACTTGGCGACTTCAAATTGGGTTTGCTTTAAAGAAAAAAACATGTCTTTAAACTATATTAGTTCAATTATTAGCCCTGTTCAACTAAAAATACTTTTTTCTTGTCCCGATAAGTAAAGAAACTGAATTTTAGTGTACCAAAAGTGACATCGGTCAGAAACAAAAATTTACAGCGTCTCTTCAGGCACTCATGGCTTGACTTCAAATTGGGTTTACTTTAAAGAAAAACATGTCTTTAAACTATACTAGTTCATTATTAGCCCTGATTCAACTAAAAATATTTTTTTCTTTGTCCCGATAAGTAAAGAAACGAATTTTAGTGTACCAAAAAAGTGACATCGGTCGAAACAAAAATTTACAGCGTCTCTTCAGGCACTCATGGCGACTTCAAATTGGGTTTACTTTTAAAAGAAAACTCATGTCTTTAAACCATAGGAGTCTATCACTAGCTTTGTTCAACTAAAAATATTTTTTTCTTGTCCCGATATGTAAAGAAACGAATTTTAGTGTACCAAAAAGTGACATCGGTCGAAACAAAAATTTACAGCGTCTCTTCAGGCACTCATGGCGACTTCAAATTGGGTTTACTTTAAAGAAAAACGCATGTCTTTAAACTATATTAGTTTATCATTAGCCCTGTTCAACTAAAAATATTTTTTCCTTGTCCCGATATGTAAAGAAACGAATTTTAGTGTACCAAAAAGTGACATCGGTCGAAACAAAAATTTACAGCGTCTCTTCAGGCACTCATGGCGACTTCAAATTGGGTTTACTTTAAAGAAAACTCATGTCTTTAAACTATATTAGTTCATTATTAGCCCTGTTCAACTAAAAATATTTTTTCTTGTCCCGATAAGTAAAGAAACGAATTTTAGTGTACCAAAAAGTGACATCGGTCGAAACAAAATTTACAGCGTCTCTTCAGGCACTCATGGCGACTTCAAATTAGGTTTACTTTAAAGAAAAACATGTCTTTAAACTATACTAGTTCATTATTAGCCCTGGTTCAACTAAAAATATTTTTTTCTTGTCCCGATAAGTAAAGAAACGAATTTTAGTGTACCAAAAGTGACATCGGTCGAAACAAAAATTTACAGCGTCTCTTCAGGCACTCATGGCGACTTCAAATTGGGTTTACTTTAAAGAAAACTCATGTCTTTAAACCATAGGAGTCTATAACTAGCTTTGTTCAACTAAAAATATTTTTCCTTGTCCCGATATGTAAAGAAACGAATTTTAGTGTACCAAAAAGTGACATCGGTCGAAACAAAAATTTACAGCGTCTCTTCAGGCACTCATGGCGACTTCAAATTGGGTTTACTTTAAAGAAAACATCATGTCTTTAAACCATAGGAGTCTATCACTAGCCTTGTTCAACTAAAAATATTTTTTTCTTGTCCCGATAAGTAAAGAAACGAATTTTAGTGTACCAAAAAGTGACATCGGTCGAAACAAAAATTTACAGCG
Source organism: Listronotus bonariensis (assembly GCA_014170235.1). Classification (NCBI taxonomy): domain Eukaryota; kingdom Metazoa; phylum Arthropoda; class Insecta; order Coleoptera; family Curculionidae; genus Listronotus; species Listronotus bonariensis. The sequence goes on from JACEGR010007408.1 coordinate 30,436, forward strand.
TCTCTTCAGGCACTCATGGCGACTTCAAATTGGGTTTACTTTAAAGAAAAAACATGTCTTTAAACTATATTAGTTCATTATTAGCCCTGTTCAACTAAAAATATTTTTTCCTTGTCCCGATAAGTAAAGAAACGAATTTTAGTGTACCAAAAGTGACATCGGTCGAAACAAAAATTTACAGCGTCTCTTCAGGCACTCATGGCGACTTCAAATTAGGTTTACTTTAAAGAAAAATCATGTCTTTAAACTATAGTAGTTCTATTATTAGCCCTGTTCAACTAAAAATATTTTTTCCTTGTCCCGATATGTAAAGAAACGAATTTTAGTGTACCAAAAAGTGACATCGGTCGAAACAAAATTTACAGCGTCTCTTCAGGCACTCATGGCGACTTCAAATTGGGTTTACTTTAAAGAAAACTCATGTCTTTAAACCATAGTAGTCTATCACTAGCTTTGTTCAACTAAAAATATTTTTTCCTTGTCCCGATATGTAAAGAAACGAATTTTAGTGTACCAAAAAGTGACATCGGTCGAAACAAAAATTTACAGCGTCTCTTCAGGCACTCATGGCGACTTCAAATTAGGTTTACTTTAAAGAAAAAGCATGTCTTTAAACTATATTAGTTTATTATTAGCCCTGTTCAACTAAAAATATTTTTTCCTTGTCCCGATAAGTAAAGAAACGAATTTTAGTGTACCAAAAGTGACATCGGTCGAAACAAAAATTTACAGCGTCTCTTCAGGCACTCATGGCGACTTCAAATTGGGTTTACTTTAAAGAAAACTCATGTCTTTAAACCATAGAAGTCTATCATTAGCTCTGTTCAACTAAAAATATTTTTTCCTTGTCCCGATATGTAAAGAAACGAATTTTAGTGTACCAAAAAGTGACATCGGTCGAAACAAAATTTACAGCGTCTCTTCAGGCACTCATGGCGACTTCAAATTGGGTTTACTTTAAAGAAAACTCATGTCTTTAAACCATAGGAGTCTTATCATTAGCTTTGTTCAACTAAAAATATTTTTCCTTGTCCCGATATGTAAAGAAACGAATTTTAGTGTACCAAAAAGTGACATCGGTCGAAACAAAATTTACAGCGTCTCTTCAGGCACTCATGGCGACTTCAAATTGGGTTTACTTTAAAGAAAAAACATGTCTTTAAACTATATTAGTTCATTATTAGCCCTGTTCAACTAAAAATATTTTTTTCTTGTCCCGATAAGTAAAGAAACGAATTTTAGTGTACCAAAAAGTGACATCGGTCGAAACAAAAATTTACAGCGTCTCTTCAGGCACTCATGGCGACTTCAAATTGGGTTTACTTTTAAAGAAAAAGTCATGTCTTTAAACTATATTAGTTCATCATTAGCCCTGTTCAACTAAAAATATTTTTCCTTGTCCCGATATGTAAAGAAACGAATTTTAGTGTACCAAAAAGTGACATCGGTCGAAACAAAAATTTACAGCGTCTCTTCAGGCACTCATGGCGACTTCAAATTGGGTTTACTTTAAAGAAAAACACATGTCTTTAAACCATAGTAGTCTATCACTAGCCCTGTTCAACTAAAAATATTTTTTCCTTGTCCCGATATGTAAAGAAACGAATTTTAGTGTACCAAAAGTGACATCGGTCGAAACAAAAATTTACAGCGTCTCTTCAGGCACTCATGGCGACTTCAAATTGGGTTTACTTTAAAGAAAAAGCATGTCTTTAAACTATATTAGTTCATTATTAGCCCTGTTCAACTAAAAATATTTTTTCCTTGTCCCGATAAGTAAAGAAACGAATTTTAGTGTACCAAAAAGTGACATCGGTCGAAACAAAAATTTACAGCGTCTCTTCAGGCACTCATGGCGACTTCAAATTGGGTTTACTTTAAAGAAAACACATGTCTTTAAACTATATTAGTTTATCATTAGCCCTGTTCAACTAAAAATATTTTTTCTTGTCCCGATAAGTAAAGAAACGAATTTTAGTGTACCAAAAAGTGACATCGGTCGAAACAAAAATTTACAGCGTCTCTTCAGGCACTCATGGCGACTTCAAATTGGATTTACTTTAAAGAAAACTCATGTCTTTAAACCATAGGAGTCTATCACTAGCTTGGTTCAACTAAAAATATTTTTTCTTGTCCCGATAAGTAAAGAAACGAATTTTAGTGTATCAAAAAGTGACATCGGTCGAAACAAAAATTTACAGCGTCTCTTCAGGCACTCATGGCGACTTCAAATTGGGTTTACTTTAAAGAAAAAAGTATGCCTTTAAACTATATTAGTTTATCATTAGCCCTGTTCAACTAAAAATATTTTTTCTTGTCCCGATATGTAAAGAAACGAATTTTAGTGTACCAAAAAGTGACATCGGTCGAGAAACAAAAATTTACAGCGTCTCTTCAGGCACTCATGGCGACTTCAAATTGGGTTTACTTTAAAAAAACATGTCTTTAAACTATATTAGTTCATTATTAGCCCTGTTCAACTAAAAATATTTTTTTCCTTGTCCCGATAAGTAAAGAAACGAATTTTAGTGTACCAAAAAGTGACATCGGTCGAAACAAAAATTTACAGCGTCTCTTCCGGCACTCATGGCGACTTCAAATTAGGTTTACTTTAAAGAAAAACATGTCTTTAAACTATACTAGTTCATTATTAGCCCTGTTCAACTAAAAATATTTTTTCTTGTCCCGATAAGTAAAGAAACGAATTTTAGTGTACCAAAAAAGTGACATCGGTCGAAACAAAATTTACAGCGTCTCTTCAGGCACTCATGGCGACTTCAAATTGGGTTTACTTTAAAGAAAACTCATGTCTTTAAACCATAGTAGTCTATCACTAGCTCTGTTCAACTAAAAATATTTTTCCTTGTCCCGATATGTAAAGAAACGAATTTTAGTGTACCAAAAAGTGACATCGGTCGAAACAAAAATTTACAGCGTCTCTTCAGGCACTCATGGCGACTTCAAATTGGGTTTACTTTAAAGAAAACTCATGTCTTTAAACCATAGGAGTCTATCACTAGCTTTGTTCAACTAAAAATATTTTTTCCTTGTCCCGATAAGTAAAGAAACGAATTTTAGTGTACCAAAAAGTGACATCGGTCGAAACAAAAATTTACAGCGTCTCTTCAGGCACTCATGGCGACTTCAAATTAGGTTTACTTTAAAGAAAAACATGTCTTTAAACTATATTAGTTCATTATTAGCCCTGTTCAACTAAAAATATTTTTTTCTTGTCCCGATAAGTAAAGAAACGAATTTTAGTGTACCAAAAAGTGACATCGGTCGAAACAAAAATTTACAGCGTCTCTTCAGGCACTCATGGCGACTTCAAATTGGATTTACTTTAAAGAAAACTCATGTCTTTAAACCATAGGAGTCTATCACTAGCTTTGTTCAACTAAAAATATTTTTTCCTTGTCCCGATATGTAAAGAAACGAATTTTAGTGTACCAAAAAGTGACATCGGTCGAAACAAAAATTTACAGCGTCTCTTCAGGCACTCATGGCGACTTTAAATTGGGTTTACTTTAAAGAAAAAGCATGTCTTTAAACTATATTAGTTTATCATTAGCCCTGTTCAACTAAAAATATTTTTTTCCTTGTCCCGATATGTAAAGAAACGAATTTTAGTGTACCAAAAAGTGACATCGGTCGAAACAAAATTTACAGCGTCTCTTCAGGCACTCATGGCGACTTTAAATTGGGTTTACTTTAAAGAAAAAACATGTCTTTAAACTATATTAGTTCATTATTAGCCCTGTTCAACTAAAAATATTTTTTCTCTTGTCCCGATAAGTAAAGAAACGAATTTTAGTGTACCAAAAAGTGACATCGGTCGAAACAAAAATTTACAGCGTCTCTTCAGGCACTCATGGCGACTTCAAATTGGGTTTACTTTAAAGAAAAAACATGTCTTTAAACTATACTAGTTCATTATTAGCCCTGTTCAACTAAAAATATTTTTTCCTTGTCCCGATATGTAAAGAAACGAATTTTTAGTGTACCAAAAAGTGACATCGGTCGAAACAAAAATTTACAGCGTCTCTTCAGGCACTCATGGCGACTTCAAATTGGATTTACTTTAAAGAAAAACTCATGTCTTTAAACCATAGTAGTCTATCACTAGCTTTGTTCAACTAAAAATATTTTTTCCTTGTCCCGATATGTAAAGAAACGAATTTTAGTGTACCAAAAAGTGACATCGGTCGAAACAAAAATTTACAGCGTCTCTTCAGGCACTCATGGCGACTTCAAATTGGGTTTACTTTAAAGAAAAAACATGTCTTTAAACTATATTAGTTCATCATTAGCCCTGTTCAACTAAAAATATTTTTTCCTTGTCCCGATAAGTAAAGAAACGAATTTTAGTGTACCAAAAAGTGACATCGGTCGAAACAAAAATTTACAGCGTCTCTTCAGGCACTCATGGCGACTTCAAATTGGATTTACTTTAAAGAAAACTCATGTCTTTAAACCATAGAAGTCTATCACTAGCTTTGTTCAACTAAAAATATTTTTTCCTTGTCCCGATATGTAAAGAAACGAATTTTAGTGTACCAAAAAGTGACATCGGTCGAAACAAAAATTTACAGCGTCTCTTCAGGCACTCATGGCGACTTCAAATTGGATTTACTTTAAAGAAAAACTCATGTCTTTAAACCATAGTAGTCTATCACTAGCCTTGTTCAACTAAAAATATTTTTTTCTTGTCCCGATAAGTAAAGAAACGAATTTTAGTGTACCAAAAAGTGACATCGGTCGAAACAAAAATTTACAGCGTCTCTTCAGGCACTCATGGCGACTTCAAATTGGGTTTACTTTAAAGAAAAACATGTCTTTAAACTATATTAGTTCATTATTAGCCCTGTTCAACTAAAAATATTTTTTCCTTGTCCCGATAAGTAAAGAAACGAATTTTAGTGTACCAAAAAGTGACATCGGTCGAAACAAAAATTTACAGCGTCTCTTCAGGCACTCATGGCGACTTCAAATTGGGTTTACTTTAAAGAAAAACTCATGTCTTTAAACCATAGGAGTCTATCACTAGCTTGGTTCAACTAAAAATATTTTTTCCTTGTCCCGATAAGTAAAGAAACGAATTTTAGTGTACCAAAAGTGACATCGGTCGAAACAAAAATTTACAGCGTCTCTTCAGGCACTCATGGCGACTTCAAATTGGGTTTACTTTTAAAGAAAAAGTATGTCTTTAAACTATATTAGTTTATCATTAGCCCTGTTCAACTAAAAATATTTTTTCCTTGTCCCGATATGTAAAGAAACGAATTTTAGTGTACCAAAAAGTGACATCGGTCGAAACAAAAATTTACAGCGTCTCTTCAGGCACTCATGGCGACTTCAAATTGGGTTTACTTTAAAGAAAAAACATGTCTTTAAACTATATTAGTTCATTATTAGCCCTGTTCAACTAAAAATATTTTTTCTTGTCCCGATAAGTAAAGAAACGAATTTTAGTGTACCAAAAAGTGACATCGGTCGAAACAAAAATTTACAGCGTCTCTTCAGGCACTCATGGCGACTTCAAATTGGGTTTACTTTAAAGAAAAAACATGTCTTTAAACTATATTAGTTCATTATTAGCCCTGTTCAACTAAAAATATTTTTTCCTTGTCCCGATAAGTAAAGAAACGAATTTTAGTGTACCAAAAAGTGACATCGGTCGAAACAAAAATTTACAGCGTCTCTTCAGGCACTCATGGCGACTTTAAATTGGGTTTACTTTAAAGAAAAACTCATGTCTTTAAACTATATTAGTTCATCATTAGCCCTGTTCAACTAAAAATATTTTTTCCTTGTCCCGATATGTAAAGAAACGAATTTTAGTGTACCAAAAAGTGACATCGGTCGAAACAAAATTTACAGCGTCTCTTCAGGCACTCATGGCGACTTTAAATTGGGTTTACTTTAAAGAAAAAACATGTCTTTAAACTATATTAGTTTATCATTAGCCCTGTTCAACTAAAAATATTTTTTCCTTGTCCCGATATGTAAAGAAACGAATTTTAGTGTACCAAAAAGTGACATCGGTCGAAACAAAAATTTACAGCGTCTCTTCAGGCACTCATGGCGACTTCAAATTGGGTTTACTTTAAAGAAAACTCATGTCTTTAAACCATAGGAGTCTATTACTAGCTTTGTTCAACTAAAAATATTTTTTCCTTGTCCCGATATGTAAAGAAACGAATTTTAGTGTACCAAAAAGTGACATCGGTCGAAACAAAAATTTACAGCGTCTCTTCAGGCACTCATGGCGACTTCAAATTGGGTTTACTTTTAAAGAAAACTCATGTCTTTAAACTATATTAGTTCATTATTAGCCCTGTTCAACTAAAAATATTTTTTTCTTGTCCCGATAAGTAAAGAAACGAATTTTAGTGTACCAAAAAGTGACATCGGTCGAAACAAAAATTTACAGCGTCTCTTCAGGCACTCATGGCGACTTCAAATTGGGTTTACTTTAAAGAAAAAACATGTCTTTAAACTATATTAGTTCATTATTAGCCCTGTTCAACTAAAAATATTTTTTTCTTGTCCCGATAAGTAAAGAAACGAATTTTAGTGTACCAAAAAGTGACATCGGTCGAAACAAAAATTTACAGCGTCTCTTCAGGCACTCATGGCGACTTCAAATTGGGTTTACTTTAAAGAAAACTCATGTCTTTAAACCATAGGAGTCTATCACTAGCTTGGTTCAACTAAAAATATTTTTTTCTTGTCCCGATAAGTAAAGAAACGAATTTTAGTGTACCAAAAAGTGACATCGGTCGAAACAAAAATTTACAGCGTCTCTTCAGGCACTCATGGCGACTTTAAATTGGGTTTACTTTAAAGAAAAAACATGTCTTTAAACTATATTAGTTTATCATTAGCCCTGTTCAACTAAAAATATTTTTTCCTTGTCCCGATATGTAAAGAAACGAATTTTAGTGTACCAAAAAGTGACATCGGTCGAAACAAAATTTACAGCGTCTCTTCAGGCACTCATGGCGACTTTAAATTGGGTTTACTTTAAAGAAAAACATGTCTTTAAACTATATTAGTTCATTATTAGCCCTGTTCAACTAAAAATATTTTTTCTTGTCCCGATAAGTAAAGAAACGAATTTTAGTGTACCAAAAAGTGACATCGGTCGAAACAAAAATTTACAGCGTCTCTTCAGGCACTCATGGCGACTTCAAATTGGGTTTACTTTAAAGAAAAAACATGTCTTTAAACTATATTAGTTCATTATTAGCCCTGTTCAACTAAAAATATTTTTTCCTTGTCCCGATATGTAAAGAAACGAATTTTAGTGTACCAAAAAGTGACATCGGTCAGAAACAAAATTTACAGCGTCTCTTCAGGCACTCATGGCGACTTCAAATTGGATTTACTTTAAAGAAAAACTCATGTCTTTAAACCATAGGAGTCTATAACTAGCTTTGTTCAACTAAAAATATTTTTCCTTGTCCCGATATGTAAAGAAACGAATTTTAGTGTACCAAAAAGTGACATCGGTCGAAACAAAAATTTACAGCGTCTCTTCAGGCACTCATGGCGACTTCAAATTGGGTTTACTTTAAAGAAAAAGCATGTCTTTAAACTATATTAGTTTATCATTAGCCCTGTTCAACTAAAAATATTTTTTCCTTGTCCCGATATGTAAAGAAACGAATTTTAGTGTACCAAAAAGTGACATCGGTCGAAACAAAAATTTACAGCGTCTCTTCAGGCACTCATGGCGACTTCAAATTGGGTTTACTTTAAAGAAAAACATGTCTTTAAACTATATTAGTTTATTATTAGCCCTGTTCAACTAAAAATATTTTTTCTTGTCCCGATAAGTAAAGAAACGAATTTTAGTGTACCAAAAGTGACATCGGTCGAAACAAAAATTTACAGCGTCTCTTCAGGCACTCATGGCGACTTCAAATTAGGTTTACTTTAAAGAAAAAACATGTCTTTAAACTATACTAGTTCATTATTAGCCCTGTTCAACTAAAAATATTTTTTCTTGTCCCGATAAGTAAAGAAACGAATTTTAGTGTACCAAAAAGTGACATCGGTCGAAACAAAAATTTACAGCGTCTCTTCAGGCACTCATGGCGACTTCAAATTGGATTTACTTTAAAGAAAACTCATGTCTTTAAACCATAGGAGTCTATCACTAGCTTTGTTCAACTAAAAATATTTTTTCCTTGTCCCGATATGTAAAGAAACGAATTTTAGTGTACCAAAAAGTGACATCGGTCGAAACAAAAATTTACAGCGTCTCTTCAGGCACTCATGGCGACTTCAAATTGGGTTTACTTTAAAGAAAAAGCATGTCTTTAAACTATATTAGTTCATTATTAGCCCTGTTCAACTAAAAATATTTTTTCCTTGTCCCGATATGTAAAGAAACGAATTTTAGTGTACCAAAAAGTGACATCGGTCGAAACAAAAATTTACAGCGTCTCTTCAGGCACTCATGGCGACTTCAAATTGGGTTTACTTTAAAGAAAAAACATGTCTTTAAACTATATTAGTTCATTATTAGCCCTGTTCAACTAAAAATATTTTTTCTTGTCCCGATAAGTAAAGAAACGAATTTTAGTGTACCAAAAGTGACATCGGTCGAAACAAAATTTACAGCGTCTCTTCAGGCACTCATGGCGACTTCAAATTGGGTTTACTTTTAAAGAAAACTCATGTCTTTAAACTATAGGAGTCTCATCACTAGCTCTGTTCAACTAAAAATATTTTTTCCTTGTCCCGATATGTAAAGAAACGAATTTTAGTGTACCAAAAGTGACATCGGTCGAAACAAAAATTTACAGCGTCTCTTCAGGCACTCATGGCGACTTCAAATTGGGTTTACTTTAAAGAAAACTCATGTCTTTTAAACCATATGTAGTTTATCATTAGCCCTGTTCAACTAAAAATATTTTTTCTTGTCCCGATAAGTAAAGAAACGAATTTTAGTGTACCAAAAAGTGACATCGGTCGAAACAAAATTTACAGCGTCTCTTCAGGCACTCATGGCGACTTCAAATTGGGTTTACTTTAAAAAAAAAAACATGTCTTTAAACTATATTAGTTCATTATTAGCCCTGTTCAACTAAAAATATTTTTTCTTGTCCCGATAAGTAAAGAAACGAATTTTAGTGTACCAAAAAGTGACATCGGTCGAAACAAAAATTTACAGCGTCTCTTCAGGCACTCATGGCGACTTCAAATTGGGCTTACTTTAAAGAAAAAAACATGTCTTTAAACTATACTAGTTCATTATTAGCCCTGTTCAACAATATGCTTTAAACATAAGTTATCATGCTTTTTCAACTAAAAATATTTTCCTTGTCCCGATATGTAAAGAAACGAATTTTAGTGTACCAAAAAGTGACATCAGTCGAAACAAAAAATTTACAGCACGTCTCTTCAGGCACTCATGGCGACTTCAAATTGGGTTTACTTTAAAGAAAAAGTCATGTCTTTAAACTATATTAGTTTATCATTAGCCCTGTTCAACTAAAAATATTTTTCCTTGTCCCGATATGTAAAGAAACGAATTTTAGTGTACCAAAAAGTGACATCGGTCGAAACAAAATTTACAGCGTCTCTTCAGGCACTCATGGCGACTTTAAATTAGGTTTACTTTAAAGAAAAACTCATGTCTTTAAACTATAGGAGTCTATTACTAGCTTTGTTCAACTAAAAATATTTTTTCCTTGTCCCGATATGTAAAGAAACGAATTTTAGTGTACCAAAAAGTGACATCGGTCGAAACAAAAATTTTACAGCGTCTCTTCAGGCACTCATGGCGACTTCAAATTGGGTTTACTTTAAAGAAAAACTCATGTCTTTAAACCTATATGAGTTCATCACTAGCTCTGGTTCAACTAAAAATATTTTTTTCTTGTCCCGATAAGTAAAGAAACGAATTTTAGTGTACCAAAAAAGTGACATCGGTCGAAACAAAAATTTACAGCGTCTCTTCAGGCACTCATGGCGACTTCAAATTGGGTTTACTTTAAAGAAAAAACATGTCTTTAAACTATATTAGTTCATTATTAGCCCTGTTCAACTAAAAATATTTTTTTCTTGTCCCGATAAGTAAAGAAACGAATTTTAGTGTACCAAAAAGTGACATCGGTCGAAACAAAAATTTACAGCGTCTCTTCAGGCACTCATGGCGACTTCAAATTGGGTTTACTTTAAAGAAAACTCATGTCTTTAAACCATAGGAGTCTATCACTAGCTTTGTTCAACTAAAAATATTTTTTTCTTGTCCCGATAAGTAAAGAAACGAATTTTAGTGTACCAAAAAGTGACATCGGTCGAAACAAAATTTACAGCGTCTCTTCAGGCACTCATGGCGACTTTAAATTGGGTTTACTTTAAAGAAAAAGCATGCCTTTAAACTATATTAGTTTATCATTAGCCCTGTTCAACTAAAAATATTTTTCCTTGTCCCGATAAGTAAAGAAACGAATTTTAGTGTACCAAAAAGTGACATCGGTCGAAACAAAATTTACAGCGTCTCTTCAGGCACTCATGGCGACTTCAAATTGGGTTTACTTTAAAAGAAAAACATGTCTTTTAAACTATATTAGTTCATTATTAGCCCTGTTCAACTAAAAATATTTTTTTCTTGTCCCGATATGTAAAGAAACGAATTTTAGTGTACCAAAAAGTGACATCGGTCAGAAACAAAAATTTACAGCGTCTCTTCAGGCACTCATGGCGACTTCAAATTGGGTTTACTTTAAAAGAAAACTCATGTCTTTAAACTATATTGAGTTCATTACTAGCCCTGTTCAACTAAAAATATTTTTCTCTTGTCCCGATAAGTAAAGAAACGAATTTTAGTGTACCAAAAAGTGACATCGGTCGAAACAAAAATTTACAGCGTCTCTTCAGGCACTCATGGCGACTTCAAATTAGGTTTACTTTTAAAGAAAAAACTCATGTCTTTAAACTATACTAGTTTATCACTAGCTCTTGTTCAACTAAAAATATTTTTTCCTTGTCCCGATATAGTAAAGAAACGAATTTTAGTGTACCAAAGAGTGACATCGGTCGAAACAAAAATTTACAGCGTCTCTTCAGGCACTCATGGCGACTTCAAATTGGGTTTACTTTAAGAAAACTCATGTCTTTAAACTATATGTAGTCCATTATTAGCCCTGTTCAACTAAAAATATTTTTTCTTGTCCCGATATGAGTAAAGAAACGAATTTTTAGTGTACCAAAAAGTGACATCGGTCAGGAAACGAAAATTTACAGCGTCTCTTCAGGCACTCATGGCGACTTCAAATTGGGTTTACTTTAAAGAAAAATCATGTCTTTAAACTCATATGAGTTCATTATTAGCCTTAGTTCAACTAAAAATATTTTTCTTGTCCCGATAAGTAAAGAAACGAATTTTAGTGTACCAAAAAGTGACATCGGTCAGAAACAAAAATTTACAGCGTCTCTTCAGGCACTCATGGCGACTTTAAATTGGGTTTACTTTAAAGAAAAATCATGCCTTTAAACTATATTAGTTTATCATTAGCTCTGTTCAACTAAAAATATTTTTCCTTGTCCCGATATGTAAAGAAACGAATTTTAGTGTACCAAAAAGTGACATCGGTCGAAACAAAAATTTACAGCGTCTCTTCAGGCACTCATGGCGACTTTAAATTGGGTTTACTTTAAAGAAAAAACATGTCTTTAAACTATATTAGTTCATTATTAGCCCTGTTCAACTAAAAATATTTTTCCTTGTCCCGATAAGTAAAGAAACGAATTTTAGTGTACCAGGAAGTGACATCGGTCGAAACAAAATTTACAGCGTCTCTTCAGGCACTCATGACGACTTCAAATAGGCTTACTTTAAAGAAAACATCATGTCTTTAAACCATATAGAATTATCATTAGCACTGTTCAACTAAAAATATTTTTTTCCTTGTCCCGATATGTAAGAAACGAATTTTAGTGTACCAAAAAGTGACATCGGTCGAAACAAAAATTTACAGCGTCTCTTCAGGCACTCATGGCGACTTCAAATTGGGTTTACTTTAAAGAAAACTCATGTCTTTAAACCATAGTGAGTCTATTACTAGCCTTGTTCAACTAAAAATATTTTTTCCTTGTCCCGATATGTAAAGAAACGAATTTTAGTGTACCAAAAAGTGACATCGGTCGAAACAAAAATTTACAGCGTCTCTTCAGGCACTCATGGCGACTTCAAATTAGGTTTACTTTAAAAGAAAAAACATGTCTTTAAACTATATTAGTTTATTATTAGCCCTGTTCAACTAAAAATATTTTTCCTTGTCCCGATATGTAAAGAAACGAATTTTAGTGTACCAAAAAGTGACATCGGTCGAAACAAAAATTTACAGCGTCTCTTCAGGCACTCATGGCGACTTCAAATTGGGTTTACTTTAAAGAAAACATCATGTCTTTAAACCATAGTAGTTCTATTATTAATGCTTCAGTTCAACTAAAATATTTTTTCTTGTCCCGATATGTAAAGAAACGAATTTTAGTGTACCAAAAAGTGACATCGGTCGAAACAAAAATTTACAGCGTCTCTTCAGGCACTCATGGCGACTTCAAATTGGGTTTACTTTTTAAAGAAAACTCATGTCTTTAAAACTATATGAGTTTATCATTAGCCCTGGTTCAACTAAAAATATTTTTTTCTCTTGTCCCGATATGTAAAGAAACGAATTTTAGTGTACCAAAAAGTGACATCGGTCGAAACAAAAATTTACAGCGTCTCTTCAGGCACTCATGGCGACTTCAAATTGGGTTTACTTTAAAGAAAAACTCATGTCTTTAAACCATAGAGTTCTATAACTAGCTCTGTTCAACTAAAAATATTTTTTTCCTTGTCCCGATATGTAAAGAAACGAATTTTAGTGTACCAAAAAGTGACATCGGTCGAAACAAAAATTTACAGCGTCTCTTCAGGCACTCATGGCGACTTCAAATTGGATTTACTTTAAAGAAAACTCATGTCTTTAAACCATAGTAGTTCATTACTAGCCTTGTTCAACTAAAAATATTTTTTCCTTTGTCCCGATATGTAAAGAAACGAATTTTAGTGTACCAAAAAGTGACATCGGTCGAAACAAAAATTTACAGCGTCTCTTCAGGCACTCATGGCGACTTCAAATTGGGTTTACTTTTAAAGAAAAACATGTCTTTAAACTATAGTAGTTCATTATTAGCCCTGTTCAACTAAAAATATTTTTTCCTTGTCCCGATATGTAAAGAAACGAATTTTAGTGTACCAAAAAGTGACATCGGTCGAAACAAAATTTACAGCGTCTCTTCAGGCACTCATGGCGACTTCAAATTGGGTTTACTTTAAAGAAAAATCATGTCTTTAAACCATAGGAGTCTCATCATTAGCTCTGTTCAACTAAAAATATTTTTTCCTTGTCCCGATATGTAAAGAAACGAATTTTAGTGTACCAAAAAGTGACATCGGTCGAAACAAAAATTTACAGCGTCTCTTCAGGCACTCATGGCGACTTCAAATTGGGTTTACTTTAAAGAAAAAGCATGCCTTTAAACTATATTAGTTTATCATTAGCCCTGTTCAACTAAAAATATTTTTCCTTGTCCCGATATGTAAAGAAACGAATTTTAGTGTACCAAAAAGTGACATCGGTCGAAACAAAAATTTACAGCGTCTCTTCAGGCACTCATGGCGACTTCAAATTGGGTTTACTTTAAAGAAAAACATGTCTTTAAACTATATTAGTTCATTATTAGCCCTGTTCAACTTAAAAAATATTTTTTTCTTGTCCGGATAAGTAAAGAAACGGGTTCTAGTGTACCAAAAAGTGACATCGGTGGAAACAAAAATTTACAGCGTCTCTTCAAGAGCACTCATGGCGACTTCAAATTGGGCTTACTTTAAGAGAAAAAAACATGTCTATTAACAACTATACTAGTTCATTGTGTATTAGCCCTGTTCAACTAAAAATATTTTTTCTTGTCCTGATAAGTAAAGAAACGAATTTTAGTGTACCAAAAAAGTGACATCGGTCGAAACAAAAATTTACAGCGTCTCTCTTCAGGCACTCATGGCGACTTCAAATTAGGTTTACTTTAAAGAAAAAACATGTCTTTAAACTATATTAGTTTAATTAGCCCTGTTCAACTAAAAATATTTTTCCTTGTCCCGATATGTAAAGAAACGAATTTTAGTGTACCAAAAAGTGACATCGGTCGAAACAAAAATTTACAGCGTCTCTTCAGGCACTCATGGCGACTTCAAATTGGGTTTACCTTAAAGAAAAACTCATGTCTTTAAACCATAGGAGTCTATCACTAGCTTTGTTCAACTAAAAATATTTTTTCCTTGTCCCGATATAGTAAAGAAACGAATTTTAGTGTACCAAAAAGTGACATCGGTCGAAACAAAAATTTACAGCGTCTCTTCAGGCACTCATGGCGACTTCAAATTTGATTTACTTTAGAAGAAAAACTCATGTCTTTAAACCATGTTAGTTCACTTACTAGCCTTGTTCAACTAAAAATATTTTTTCTTGTCCCGTATAAGTAAAGAAACGAATTTTTAGTGTACCAAAAAGTAGACATCGGTCGAAACAAAATTCATGCAGCTGTCGTCTCTTCAGGCACTCATGGCGACTTCAAATTGGGTTTACTTTAAAGAAAACTCATGTCTTTAAACCATAGAAGTCTCATCATTAGCTTGGTTCAACTAAAAATATTTTTTCTTTGTCCCGATAAGTAAAGAAACGAATTTTAGTGTACCAAAAAGTGACATCGGTCGAAACAAAAATTTACAGCGTCTCTTCAGGCACTCATGGCGACTTCAAATTGGGTTTACTTTAAAGAAAAAGTATGCTCTTTAAACTATATTAGTTTATCATTAGCCCTGTTCAACTAAAAATATTTTTTCCTTGTCCCGATATGTAAAGAAACGAATTTTAGTGTACCAAAAAGTGACATCGGTCGAAACAAAATTTACAGCGTCTCTTCAGGCACTCATGGCGACTTCAAATTAGGTTTACTTTAAAGAAAAACATGTCTTTAAACTATATTAGTTCTATCATTAGCCCTGTTCAACTAAAATATTTTTTCCTTGTCCCGATAATGTAAAGAAACGAATTTTAGTGTACCAAAAAGTGACATCGGTCGAAACAAAAATTTACAGCGTCTCTTCAGGCACTCATGGCGACTTCAAATTGGGTTTACTTTAAAGAAAAAGCATGCCTTTAAACTATATTAGTTTATTATTAGCCCTGTTCAACTAAAAATATTTTTCCTTGTCCCGATAAGTAAAGAAACGAATTTTAGTGTACCAAAAGTGACATCGGTCGAAACAAAAATTTACAGCGTCTCTTCAGGCACTCATGGCGACTTCAAATTGGGTTTACTTTAAAGAAAACTCATGTCTTTAAACTATAGTAGTTCTATCACTAGCTCTGTTCAACTAAAAATATTTTTTCCTTGTCCCGATATGTAAAGAAACGAATTTTAGTGTACCAAAAAGTGACATCGGTCGAAACAAAATTTACAGCGTCTCTTCAGGCACTCATGGCGACTTCAAATTGGGTTTACTTTAAAAAAAAACATGTCTTTAAACTATATTAGTTCATTATTAGCCCTGTTCAACTAAAAATATTTTTTCTTGTCCCGATAAGTAAAGAAACGAATTTTAGTGTACCAAAAAGTGACATCGGTCGAAACAAAAATTTACAGCGTCTCTTCAGGCACTCATAGCGACTTCAAATTGGGTTTACTTTAAAGAAAAACTCATGTCTTTAAACTATATTAGTTCTATCATTAGCCCTGTTCAACTAAAAATATTTTTTTCTTGTCCCGATAAGTAAAGAAACGAATTTTAGTGTACCAAAAGTGACATCGGTCAGAAACAAAATTTTAGCAGCGTCTCTTCAGGCACTCATGGCGACTTTAAATTGGGTTTACTTAAAGAAAAACGTATGTCTTTAAACTATATTAGTTTATCATTAGCCCTGTTCAACTAAAAATATTTTTTTCTTGTCCCGATAAGTAAAGAAACGAATTTTAGTGTACCAAAAAGTGACATCGGTCAGAAACAAAATTTACAGCGTCTCTTCAGGCACTCATGGCGACTTCAAATTGGGTTTACTTTAAAGAAAAATCTATGTCTTTAAACCATAGGTAGTCTCATCATTAGCCCTGTTCAACTAAAAATATTTTTTTCTTGTCCCGATAAGTAAAGAAACGAATTTTAGTGTACCAAAAAGTGACATCGGTCGAAACAAAAATTTGCAGCGTCTCTTCGGGCACTCTATGGCGACTCCAAATTGGGTTTACTTTAAAAAGAAAACTCATGTCTTTAAACCATAGGAGTTCATCACCAGCCTTGGTTCAACTCAAAATATTTTTTTTCGTTGTCCCGATATGTAAAGAAACGAATTTTTAGTGTACCAAAAAGTGACATCGGTCAGAAACAAAATTTACAGCGTCTCTTCAGGCACTCATGGCGACTTCAAATTGGGCTAGACTTTAAAGAAACACTCATGTCTTTAAACCATAGTAGTCTCATCACTAGCCCTGTTCAACTAAAAATATTTTTTCCTTGTCCTGATATGTAAAGAAACGAATTTTAGTGTACCAAAAGTGACATCGGTCGAAACAAAAATTTACAGCGTCTCTTCAGGCACCTATGAGCGACTTCAAATTATGTTTACTTTAAAGAAAAAATCATGTCTTTAAACTATATTAGTTCATTCATTAGCCCTGTTCAACTAAAAATATTTTTTCCTTGTCCCGATAAGTAAAGAAACGAATTTTAGTGTACCAGAAAGTGACATCGGTCGAAACAAAAATTTACAGCGTCTCTTCAGGCACTCATGGCGACTTCAAATTGGGTTTACTTTAAAGAAAAAACATGTCTTTAAACTATATTAGTTTATCATTAGCCCTGTTCAACTAAAAATATTTTTTCTTGTCCCGATAAGTAAAGAAACGAATTTTAGTGTACCAAAAAGTGACATCGGTCGAAACAAAAATTTACAGCGTCTCTTCAGGCACTCATGGCGACTTCAAATTGGGTTTACTTTAAAGAAAAATCATGTCTTTAAACCATATATAGTCTATCATTAGCCCTAGTTCAACTAAAAATATTTTTTTCTTGTCCCGATAAGTAAAGAAACGAATTTTAGTGTACCAAAAAGTGACATCGGTCGAAACAAAAATTTACAGCGTCTCTTCAGGCACTCATGGCGACTTTAAATTGGGTTTACTTTAAAGAAAAATTATGCCTTTAAACTATATTAGTCTATCATTAGCTCTGTTTCAACTAAAAATATTTTTCCTTGTCCCGATATGTAAAGAAACGAATTTTAGTGTACCAAAAAGTAACTTCGGTCGAAACAAAAATTTACAGCGTCTCTTCAGGCACTCATGGCGACTTTAAATTGGGTTTACTTTAAAGAAAAAACATGTCTTTAAACTATATTAGTTCATTATTAGCCCTGTTCAACTAAAAATATTATTTTCTTGTCCCGATAAGTAAAGAAACGAATTTTAGTGTACCAGGAAGTGACATCGGTCAGCGAAACAAAAATTTTACAGCGTCTCTTCAGGCACCCATGGCGACTTCAAGTTGGGTCACTTTAAAGAAAACTCATGTCTTTAAACCATAGAGTCTATCACTAGCTTTGTTTAACTAAAAATATTTTTTTCTTTGTCCCGATAATTAAAGAAATCAATTTTTTTAGTGTACCAAAAAGGACATCGGTCGAAACAAAATTTACAGCGTCTCTTCAGGCACTCATGAGCGACTTTAAATTGGGTTTACTTTAAAGAAAACACAGTCTCTAAACTATATTAGTTCTATCATTAGCCCTGTTCAACTAAAGAAATATTTTTTCCTTTGTCCTGATAAGTAAAGAAACGAATTTTAGTGTACCAAAGAAAGTGACATCGGTCGAAACAAAATTTACAAGCGTCCCTTCAGGCAACTCATGGCGACTTCAAATTGGGTTTACTTTAAAGAAAGAAACTCATGTCTTTAAACCATAAGAGTCTATCACTAGCTTTGTTCAACTAAAAATATTTTTTTCCTTGTCCCGATATGTAAAGAAACGAATTTTAGTGTACCAAAAAGTGACATCGGTCGAAACAAAAATTTACAGCGTCTCTTCAGGCACTCATGGTCGACTTCAAATTGGTTTACTTTAAAAGAATAACCATGTCTTTAAACTATATGAGTCCATCACTAGCCTTGTTCAACTAAAAATATTTTTTCCTTGTCCCGATATGTAAAGAAACGAATTTTAGTGTACCAAAAAGTGACATCGGTCGAAACAAAAATTTACAGCGTCTCTTCAGGCACTCATGGCGACTTCAAATTGGGTTTACTTTAAAGAAAACTTCATGTCTTTAAACCATAGGAGTCTATCACTAGCTTTGTTCAACTAAAAATATTTTTCCTTGTCCCGATATGTAAAGAAACGAATTTTAGTGTACCAAAAAGTGACATCGGTCGAAACAAAAATTTTACAGCGTCTCTTCAGGCACTTCATGGCGACTTCAAATTAGATTTACTTTAAAGAAAAAACACATGTCTTTTTAAACCATATGTAGTCTCATCATTAGCCCTGTTCAAACTAAACATATTTTTTCCTTGTCCCGATAGGTAAAGAAACGAATTTTAGTGTACCAAAAAGTGACATCGGTCTGAAACAAAAATTTACAGCGTCTCTTCAGGCACTCATGGCGACTTCAAATTGGATTTACTTTAAAGAAAACTTATGTCTTTAAAACCATAGGAGTTCATCACTAGCTTTGTTCAACTAAAAATATTTTTTCCTTTGTCCCGACATGTAAAGAAACGAATTTTAGTGTACTACAAAGTGACATCGGTCGGAACAAAAATTTACAGTTCCCCTTCAGGCAACTCATGGCGACTTCAATTGGGTTTACTTTAAAGAAAAACCAGTCTTTAAACTCTATTAGTTCATTATTCTGCCCTGTTCAACTAAAAATATTATTTTCTTGTCCCGAGTAAGTAAGAGAAGACAGAATTTTGCAGTGTACTAAAAGTGACTTCGGTCAGAAACAAAATTTACAGCGTCTCTTCAGTTGCACTCTGTGGCGACTGTTCAAATTGGGATTCACTTTAAGAAAAAACATGCCTTTAAACTTCTCATTGGTTGATCATTAGCCCTGTTCAACTAAAAATATTTTTTTCTCTTTGTCCCGGTAAGTAAAGAAACGAATTTTTAGTGTACCAAAAAGTAACATCGTGGTCGAAACAAAAATTTACAGCGTCTCTCTTCAGGCACCATGGCGACTTCAAATTTGATTTACTTTAAAAACTCATGTCTTTAAACCATAGGAGTCTATAACTAGCTTTGTTCAACTAAAAATATTTTTTCCTTGTCC
>JACEGR010007409.1:0-49812 GCA_014170235.1 Listronotus bonariensis
AAAACAAATTAACCGCAAAGTAAATGAGGATTTCAAAAATAGTATTGATTTGAAGAAAAAGCCTTTAAAAAAAAATCAATAAAAATCTTGGCCGAACGCCACTGGTAACGTTTTTTAAACTTGTACAGTAAATAATGTAATTTAATAATCAAAAGAAGTGTACCAAATTTTGTGGAAATATCTGGAGTGGTAGAAAAGTTATGATAAAAAAATATATTTTTTTAAACTTTACCACCCTGTATTTTGAAAACACAGCATTATCCAACATAATTTTATTTAAAAACTGTTTTTATTTTATTTCATTCTATGCAGTGTTAGGGGAATATATTACCTTTAAAATAACCCTGTATAATGTTTTATATTTTATAAGACGTTTTTCCAGTAACTCTACCGACAAAGTTAAAGGGCGATTTTTTAATAAAAATAAGAAAAAAATTATATGAACGTAATACGTCTTAAACGTCGTACTTTTGGAACTATTAAAATTTAGGAAAATTAATCGCTTCTTTTTTAAAAATCCTATTTACTAGAGTAAGAGCCTGTAAGTGGCAGACCTTCGTCATTTTGTAAAAGCTGAAAGTTTGTCAGCGCATGCTCGCAACATAGGTAAAAGCGATGGGAGATTATAAAGTTTGACTCATAGTGGCTTTGGCAGGTACCAGGTAACACAGGGCAATTAATTGAAACAAATCGTCATTTTTTAAGAGCTAAATATTATATTTGACAGTTCCAACCCCTTGGCAGACGATCATTTTTATGTGGTTCCATTGTCCGATGAGGTTTAATATTTCTCTTATTTAACAAGATAGAACAAAAAGTTTTTTACTGTATAAGCAAAAGCTATAGGTATATCCACCAGTAAAGCAACAACAAATAATGTGAATCATCCAATACGTAATGTTTATATGCCGGTATTCACGTTAGACTGTCTCTTTTCCTCACATTGCCCAAGTGTTATGTGATTTAGCTGATCCGGTATAAGAGAAATGGGGTTTCTAAATGGACATGTTCTAAAAATATTTTTATGTATACAGAGCGTCGCAAAAAACAATTTTTATAAAAAAACTAATCTTACAGCACTACCCTTTTTGACACACTGTATATATCGAAATATTTCTAGGACATGCCTATTTGGAAACCCTGCAAACTAGGTACTTTATTTTTTTTTAATAAAAATATATATTTTTAAATTTTCGTTTAGTTTAAAACAAATTTAGTCACTTACTTTTTTATTTGATGTAACTTTATCGCGTAAATAAACACAAACCATTTTGTGGCATGATCATTTTATATCGCTTATACCTAATTATACAGTAATTGAGATTATTTTCTCTATTTATTGCTCAAAGCAACATAAATTTTCTTAGATAAAGATTGGTCCATACATCGGTATTACAACTTTTTTTATACAGAGTAAGTTTTTTTCGATGTTTAGTACAGGGATCACGGAAACCGCTGCAGCTACATAGTTAAATAGGGAAAAAATTGTAGATTTTAGAGCTAAGTTTTTGGACGTGACAACGTCTTATAATTCGATGGACGCATCAAAAAACATGACTTATGCGGCGTTACCTCGCGCGTTCCATTTAAGGCTTGATTTGCAAGCGAGAGCGTGGAACGAGCGACAAAGAGGCACTATCTCCGCGTCGTTCGACATCTGTTTCTTTCCTACTTGAGTAAATATGGTTGCAAACTAAACGGTCACACTGAAGAAAATAAATTGCTGGATGGTAATTTTGTTGTCGCCCGGTATACGTATTAACCAATTTTTCCCAAAAACAGATTAGGATTGGGACACATGTTTATATGAAGTTTTATACTCATTTTTCATTGTAAAATCATCCCTTAAAGTTTGTCGGTGGAGTTACTGGACACCCTGTATATTCAGTGGCGTAGCTAAGCGTAGGCAATGTGAGAGGTCGCCTACGGCCTCGTCTTTATGGCACCTCGCAAACAAGGGACCGTGTGCCGATAAAAAAATTTAAAAAGAAAGGCACTAAACGTGATACAAGCCTTATAGTTTCTCTCGTTTTTACCATGAGGACTTTTTTTGTAAAATATGTTTTTTCTTAACAAATAGATTCTGCCAAAGGAAAGGGGCCTCGCCAATACCAGTTGGCCCAAAAAAATGTTATCCACTTAATTTTATATTGCTGGGTATGGGTATACTGGTTGAGCTAAATAACATAACACATAGACAATGTAAGAAAAAGAGACAATCTAACTAAATACCGGCATGTAAACACAGGGCCGTTTCTAAGGTGACTTGCGTCCTGGTGCAAAAGAATTTTGGCCGCCCCTATAAGAGAATGTCTTTTGGTAAATTGAGGAATTTAAATTGTTAAAAGCAAAAAAAAAATGTTAAGAGCAAAAAAGGCCTCACTTTCAAAAATACTGTCTCTTTAATTTACCATTGCTTTTTTCCTATCTATCAAATATTTTTGGAGGCCAAAAAAGATTCCCACTTTTAAATTACATTCTTTTCAAAAATTTTAATAAATTACCGCTGCTTCATTTCAAGCATTTCCGCCCTTTTTCAAAATTGCGCACCGGTGCTTTGTACCACTTGCACCACCCTGTAGGCACGGCCCTGTGTAAACATGCGTGACTAATAGTGCTAATTTTGTTATTCTATTACTGGTCGATATACCAAAACCTATTGCTCATGCAATATACCATTAATAAAGAAATAGCAATAATAATTAAACTAATTATTCAGACCTTTGTAAAGGTTTGTTTCATGTTCCGGGTTTTCGTCCACACTCTTACGGACTTACTGAATGGTCCGTCGCCGGTATCGTCTTTACAAAGAACCATAAACTCATATTCAGTGCCTAAAATACAAAATAAAGTTAGCATTAAATGGCAGTAAGCAAGTAAGTTTAGTTCACATACTTGCGAAATGCGAATTGTGAAACGTGTTCTAATGGGTCAATTTCTCAAGAAACACTTCTTAGCTTTAGCAATTGACCAATCAGAACACGTTTAGTAAATCGCATTTCGCAAGTATATGAAATAAGATTTAGGCAAATACAAACTACTGATATTATACAGGCCTGGGAGTTTACCAAGAACAGTTCATTGAAAATTAATTAAGAAATCTTGTATGAAAACAATTATGCCCAGTTTCACAATATATGGGTACCATCACTTTTGGAATAACTATTTTGGCAACACCAATCACATTTCGATATTTTGTTGTTTCTATGGTAACAAACCTATGGTTAGTGTTAACCAAATATTGTGAAACTGGCCGTTAGAAAGACAAAAAGATGCCTTTCGTCAACATACATATAAATACATAAATAGATACCATATAATAATTACCCTTTTAGCGATTCAAATTATGTATATTAAAGAGTGTGACTAGATCCGATTTGGTAAAAAATATTTAAGAAAATTACCCCATCTATGCTTTGTGTCTCGGCTAAAAACAAGCACTTTTGAAAACAAGACATTCAATTTCGGAAAAAATAGTAGGCATCATTGTCTAACAACATAAATAAAACAAAGAATGAATAATTATAATAATCTTGTCTATGTATTAAATGTCTAGTGCACTAAGGGTTTATAAACTATCCGATAACCTAAAAATCGCTAATAGTACAAGGTGTACAAATGGCCATCAATAGTGCTTATGATTGAAGGTTTTTAAAATTAACCTGATCTAGCCATAAAGCCCCCTTACATGGTTATTCATATTAAAGCAATATTATTTACGCATTGTACAGAGTGTCCCCACTAAAGTAGGCTTTGCCACATTTTGTAAATTTGGGTAAATTTTATGTTTAAAATGACGTTACCCAGGTCAACACATACCTATCACAGCCCCACAAAAAATAAAAGGTGATGGTCCGAAAGACTAGACTATGATATCTTTATATTTTTGGGGCTGCTGAATCTGAATTTGGGCTTGGTTGGACCCTATCAGGTCAGGGTCAAGGTCATTTTAAGATCAATCACAGCCCAACAAGTAAAAAAAGTTGAATGTCCGAAAGACCAGGTCATGGTATCTTTTTGTTTTAGGGGTCGCTTGATCTTAGCTGGTCAGAGTCAAGGTCTTTTTAGGGTCAGATCATCAAAATTTTTATGAAAAGGGACCACAATCGTGATATTTTCATGTTTTTGAAATCGCCGAATCCGAATCCGGGCTCAGTTTGATCCCATCAGGTCATGGTCATGGTCATTTTAAGGTCAAATCATTAAATTTTATTAAAAATGGACCAGAATCATGGTATTTTTCGTTCGGTTTTCGGGGTCGCTGAATCCGAATTCGTGGCCAAATTGATCCTATGGGGTTAACATCAAGGTCATATCATGGTCAAATCATCAGAAGCTATCGTAAATGTACCAAAATCATGATATCTTGGGGTTTTTGGGTCGCTAAATCCGAATCCGTAGTCAAATTGCTCCTTGCGGATTCAGATTAAGCCACCCCAAAAACATAGAGGTATCACGTTTGTGGTCTATTTTCAATGAATTTTGATGATTTGACCTTCAAATGACCTTGATTATGACCTGATAGGGTAAAACTGACACCACATTAGGATTCAGCGACCCCAAAAACATAAAGATACCATGGTCTAGTCTTTCGAACCACCAACTTTTATTTTTTGTGGGGCTGTGTTATGTGTCCTTTTGTATCGTATAAATAAGTTTAAATTAATAAATAAACGCTTTACTGACCTGGTTCTAAATTAGTTATTGTAGCCTCCAAAGTTCGTATTGATGGTACTTGATAAGTCTTCCACTCGGTACTTTCAATTTTTTATACCAAACACTGAACTCCACATTTCTTTGTCTTCTAGACAACCAAGTTAAATGGACGGATGTTGCTGACGATACGGCAGAGAGATTATATGGGGCACTGGAGGGAATATTCTCTAAAAAAGTAAGTATTATAATATACATGGTGTCCGGAAAGATGAACCAAAATAATGTAATTACTTCATATGAAACATATATTGCGTTTCGTTAGAGAGTTATTGACCATAAAAGTAAGAATTAAAAAAAAATTAAAATTGCACTAATTAAACATAAAGCTTGGCTAAGGTACTTTGATAATATCATGCCATAGATAACCTATATTTAGATCCGCAGTGGCATGAAGCATTTTTCGGATTTTTACGACCTCGCGCAGTAAACAAATGGATGGGTGGACGAACATGCGCACTTAAAAGCCGTGGCAAATTACAAACACCGCAGCACCCCGTACCCTGCGTCCGCAGTCTGACCGTGACGCTCATTAGCTACCGTACTTCGAACAGAAAACCAGGACGCCGCGGCGCGCCGTCGACAAATTCTTTCCGATAATGCGGATAGTATGTTTGGCGCCAGGTGCGTTTACCCTCAACTTGCTTGCGCACAAACCGGTTTTTTCGCCCATGAAATGTAACTTTTGTTACGCGCAGGTAATAACATTGGCAATCCATCGAGATTAGTGTACCATGCCCGACGAGAGGGCGTTAGAGGCCGGACAAATTACCGGGGCCCGGACTGAAGGGGGCCCGCGCGGGAAGAGAAACGAAACGTACAAAAACTATCGTTCGTAGTAGTTAGATCTATTTTTTCATCTCAAGTTTTTTTATGTTTTTTTATTTATTTAGGGGGCCCGTAATAAAAACAAATGCAAACACAAAATAGGTCTTTAGTAGGTAAAAAGACCTTTTTTTGCTCTTTACCTTTTTGGGTAGTTTGTTTTTATTTAAGGTAGCCGGCAATTTTTACTTGTACGAGGACTTTCGGCGGCCCTGGATAATACTGACATTTGATAATAGGGAACTGCAAGTTTTCCTAAAACAACTAAATGGTCCCCAATCAAGTATGAGATTCAAATTTTTTTCAACCTATTCTTGGGATACCATTTTCTTTTCATCTTACGATACTTCCTAAATTTTGTAAACAACTGACGAAATTAATTCAATTGGTCATTAAAACCTATGTTCCTCTCACCAAAAAAAAATTCTTAAGCCATGTACAGACTTGGATACAATCGGGACAACATTGTCGGCGGACTGTATCTTGTTCAAAAAAATTTTCAGCAACAAAGTTGGCCAACATTTGCAGATACAAGTGTTCCGCGTCAAAACTAGTTTTAAAGCTCGTACAAATCTGCCGATGTTTTCCATATTAAATGGAAAACAGGCGTCTTGCCGATTCCTTGGATGAAAACGCCCACGGATGTTGCCATGGCGTTTGCAACAAGTCGGCAGACCGATGTGCAACATTCAAGATACAGTCGACCAACAAATGTTTTCGCCGATTGTATCCAAGTCTGATACGTGGCTTGAACCCTCCAACTACAAACCCTGGTTATCTAAATCATGTCGTAAAGCTAGACTTCCAGATCCAGGCTCACAAGAAGTTTCTACATAATCCAAGTACAGAAAATTGACAGGCTAGCGTTGAAGCAATAAACCAATACAATTAACTATTTTAGAAGCCAAAGACTCCTTCGATAATCGCATAAAAAAAAGTTCTTTCTGCTTAAATGGCAGAAAATTTTTCTGGTCCTTTGCCAAAAATATAAGTAAGAATTTGTATACCAGTTCTTTTTCACCAATAGCCTTGAACAATAAAATAAAATTATTTCTACTTCTAGAGAAAAGGCCGAACTATTGCTAAAAATTGGGGCCAATTCTACCCTTGTCCCTCCCACAATTCATCTTATTCCAATTATTGCCCCGATTCCTCGTAAAATGCCCGATATTTTATTTAAGATAAAACACATCAAGTCAATTTTTATCTTCTCTTAACCCACACCTATACTACACTCAAAGATTGGATAAAAAAACAGAGAAAAGTAGAAAAATCCGTTTTCTTTAAACAAGGAGACATACATGGGTACATAAAACAATAGACTAGCTTTAGAAAAATGCTTTTTATATTTTTAAGAGCATAAAAACTGCTTTTAAAATTTTCCGAGTTAATCTGCACCACTTTCCTTTATCATTGGGAATCCGCGCTTGGTGCAACCTTGGTTCGGTTATGTGCGGCCAGACCTGTAGACGAGACAAGACAACAACAATTAAAAACAAAAAACTGTTTTTACCGAATTCTTTGAGAATATGATGAAGTATACATTTCAAAAATAAAAAACAACCCGATTTTAGAGTTAAAGAGCACAAAAAAAATATACGGAACGTGATAAAACTTTAGGGTGAAGGGTTGACAAATATGCATGATCAAAACAACACCGCATATAGTTATCGAAAGCTAAAGTTATTCATACAGAAGCCTACTGAAAAAAAATATATTTAAAGAAATGGGTAAAAGTTTACACAATGCCAATAAGTTTAGCAAGGCAATTATTGACATCCTAAATATCTGGTTACCGTTGTTGAACCATAAAAAATGGATCAGGTATTTTCGGTGAACAACGAACAGTGTCTAGGTAGTAGCTTTTAGAGGTAATATTAGTTATCCCATAAAAACGGTTGAATAAAGTTACCAACCATAACATTGTCTAGCACCTTTAAAAAAACGTTGTATTCAGTGACGGCGAGTAGGTGGGTGCACGGGGGCTAATGCACCCAAAAAGGTGAAATGTATGGGTGCAATGATGCATATGAGAAAAAACATCTTTTTTCGTATTTTTGTCCTTTAAAACTGTTTAAAACTTTCTGCTACCAGAATTTTTTCTCTTCAACTTTTAATTACGTAGGACTACCTATGTGAACGGGCGTATTTAAACCTTTTGAGCGGGGGAGGGGAGGTGGTTACCGCTGAAAAAAATATTTGAAAAGCAAAAAAGGTCCAGACTTTAAAATAAAAAAAATACAACCTTGTAATTTTACTATACCTTCTTACTCATGCTAAGAGGGAGAGAGGGGTTTGAACCCTCCAAACCCCTCCTTATTTATACGTCCATGCGTATATGTGTAAAAACATTTTTATTGAGTAAGTGAGTATTTTAAAGATGTAATGACCTTTTTTCGCTCTTCAAAAAATTCTCTGATTTGTATTTAATATTATTACAGCTATTACTGCCAAAACCGGCAACATTTTATACTGGAATATATTTCGATAGGATAAATTACGCTATATGGCAATATCCCTCAAGTGACTAAAAATATCACTTCTAGCCCCTATAAAAAAGCTAACTGAATTTGTATAACTTACCAACTAGAAGTTCTGTTTCGGTTGTTACAGTGGCAGCTTTATTCGTAGCCGAACATTGATATATGCCTCTGTCTTCTTCCTGTATATCAGTGATGGTCAGATTTCCTTCGTTAATAGAATACCGACCCATAGGCAGTGATGATCCTTTCTGGAAATTTTTATGATCAGTTTTATTCCGTTTTTACACTGTCTTCTCAAACGTGTTCTTATATACAGTAGTGTGTCCCAGGAAAGGAGTTACAAGAGGACAAATGGACCAACATTTTTGAATTTTTAAACAAAATATTGGGAAAAACTAGTCGAATGGTCCAAAACAAATAAATACAAAACCCTACTTTAATTAGTATTATACAGGGCAAGTTATAACTAAAAATATGAAAAATACCCAGGAACTAACTACTTTTATTTTTCAAAATAGAACAAATTTGTATACGTAAATGTTGTAGAGAATTAAATTTTTGTCAAAATTTAAAGTTAAAACATGACAGTATAAAAAAATAATTATAATTAATATAAATATAAATATTATTGGTATCAATAATTCGAACCTTATGTACATTTTAAGTTTTAAAATTTTCGTGCAATTTTTTTCTACAAACTGCAATTTTCTTACGATGCCTAAAATATAATTAAAACTGGTCTTATTGTCTTGAAACAGAGGTGTTTTTAGTTTTTAAGAGAGACTAATAAAGATTTTACAGTGTATTTAAACCATAAATTGACATTTTTTGTGTTATTACAACCTCAATATCACTTATGGTTTAACCGGAAGTACTATAAACTTTCTTATTTTAAATGTAATTGCCTAATTTTCGACATTCGTGTTCTCTATAGAAATATCTTTTTGATGATATATTATACAGGGTGTTTTTTCTTAAAATGGTGACCAGAGAACAATTTTAAAGAAAATCGAGTTCCGCCATTACTTCTACTTTAAAAATGTTTTTTTCTGCTAAGCAGACTTCAAAAATAAAAGAATAACCTATTTTACCTTGTAAGGAAGTCATTAAATTTTTTCTTTAATAAAACACTTACTTTTAGTTATTTTTTAGTTTTAAAGGTGAGTGATATGGAAAAATTCAAAATTTTCCAAACATTTTAAATAAAAATACCCCTTTTATTGTATTTTTAAATGTTATACCTAAATCCCTTTTTAATGACATATCACAACATGTTTTTTAAGGCGGCCATAGCTGATTCGGATATCGTGAACAAATGATCTAAGACCGCCATTTTAAAAATAAACAATACGTTGTGATATGTCATTAGAAAGGAATTTTAGTGTAGAAATTAAATATAAAATAAAAAAGGGGTGTTGCCATTTAAAATGTTTGGAAAGTTTTAAAGTTACCTTAAAGGCTAAAATTACGAAAAGTAAGTGTTTTGTAAGAAAATGAAAGGAATCACTATTTGCGAAAGTAAAATGGGTTATTCTTTTGTTTTCACAGCCTGCTTAGCAGAAAAACATATTCAAAACAGAAATAATAGCGGTACTCATTTTCTTTAAAAGTATTCTCTGGCCGCCATTTTGTAAAGAAACACCCTGTATGATACATCATTAAAAAAATAATTTAAAAAAATATATAAATATAAAAAAAGTAGGCACTTGCTTTTAAAATAGGAAAGTTCAAGGTACTTATTGTTAAATCGGAAGTGACATAAGTGTTGTAATAACACAAAAAGTCAATTTGTGCTTTAAAGTAGGAATTTTATTAGTTTTTTCTAAAACTAAAAATCTTTTTTGTGAAACTGTATTTACCTTATACCACACGATCATGGGTCTGTGGCCATTGTCGCCATCTCTGGCATCGCAAGGTATTTCAATGGTTTCTCCCAGTTTTCTTAAATACAAATTATGAGGTGTTCTTGTAAAAACAGGAGCTCTTTGTACCATAACATACATTGCTGGAGATGGACCCTGGGTCCCTTAAAAATTTTAATAGTGATAAATTTAATTGCATTAAAAATAATAAAACTTTTTTTTCCGTGGGGATTATTACAACGAATTTTCTTTGATTTAATAGCTTTACGGGGTAACTCGGAAATTAGAATTTTCTTTTATGTCATATTCGTTAATTTATACAGGGTGTTTCTAAAAGGTACGGAAAAAAAAGCTAGCACAAATTCCTAAGGCCAAATTATGACGTTCTAACCTAACTTAATCCTGTCAAAAGATACAGGGTACTAAAAATGTATTCTGTTTTTTTATCATTGGACAAACCACGAAGGCTTAAAGCCTAAATACTAACGTACCGTGGGTGTCTTAAGCGAGGTAAGAGGGAGTTTGTTGACACGGGACTTAAATACTTGAAGATTTGGGGGGAAGGAAAGACCTTCGCGGGCAGCAGGTTCCACAATCTAGAAACTCTAGGGATAAAAGAACGAACAAAGTGAGAAGTTCGGGGCCTGTCCAGTTGGACCATATAGGGATGCATACGCGCGGAACCACGAGTTTCTCTGTTGGGAACCGTGAGTGAAGGAACTATACTGGACAATTCTTTCGAGCAGAAGCCATGGAAGTACCTTTAAAAAGCGATAAATTCCCCACAGCCCGACGATGTGCAAGAGAGGAAGCCTTTCTGTAAGTGAAGGATCATTAATGAGACGAATAGCTCTTCTTTGAATAGAATCAAGAATGCTTACGGTTGTGGGGGACGCCATGCCCCAGATATGGGAACAATATTCCAAGGGAGGTCGGAGTTGGGACACATATAAAGTTTATAAATTAGAAGCGGAAAAATACTTTTTGGCTCGAAAGAGAAATCCAAGCTTTTTGAAGCTGCCGTGGCTATAGATACAATGTGTTTATGCCAGTTAAGATTACTTTCAAATGTGACGCCCACAAGATTGAAGGTCTCTTTGCTCTGTAAAACTTGGCCGCTCATAAGTAGAGGATGAGTATTTGTATTGATTTTAGTTATTTATAAATAATCTTGTTAATAGTACATGTCTTGTCACAATATTCGGCATAGGGGAGTTTTAGAAGGTAAGAAATTAGAATGTGCTATCAATTTTATTGTAAAGCGAATTAACTTTTTTCTGCCAGTCTGTATGTGGGTAACATTTAAATGAAGGTTTTTAAATGAATCAAAATATTTTACATAAAAAAGGTATACGTGGTAAAAGTTGATCTAGGTAGCCATTTTTGAGATATGTGAATCCACATATTGGGTGACTCAGTTGTCCGAGAAAGTCCAATATTTCTCTTGTTTAACGAGATATGACTAAACATTTTTTTTATAAAAAATGTAGGGTAGGGTTTTAAAAGTGCATGTCCCAAAAATATTTTGATGTACTAATACAAAGTGTCCCAAAAAAATGTATGGCTTAAAAGCTAGTTTGGCTTTTCTCCAGAATAAAATTAAGAAGTTTATTTAACATTAAATGTTAAATAAACTTTAATTTTATTCTGGAGAAAAGCCAAATAATATTTTGTTTACGTTTAATCTCCCAGGAAACAAATAAAACATAAGCTAGTTTTGGCCAAAATCTCAATATTTAAAAGGCTTAATCACAATTTTGTTTAAATGGAACACCCTGTATATTGGACCATTTTAAGATTCAAGAAATAAAAATAAGGTAAGTTTCTTTATTCCTATTCCAAAATTGTGTGGTTTTTAAGATACTTAAGAATTGTAAATAATAATTTTATATTTCATTTGTTGCCTGGGAGTTTAAATTTAATTTATTTCCTAAACTAATTTTAACCATTATTATATTATGCAAGGGCAGAATTGTTTTTCATGATATATAAAAGATTAATTTTCCTAAAATCTTTATTTTGAAGGAAAGCAAATATTATTTTTTTGAATAATTCATGACAAATTTTTTTTTTTTTTTTGATAAAACGGAACTTTGGTATTTTTAATGGAATAACCAGTATATTTATCAATATTCTTAAAATTTCATCCAGTCCCTTAAAAAAAAATTAACATAGGCTATGGTTATTCCCAAAAAACGCATCTATTGACGCAGTGTAGTAAAAAAACATTGCTACGTAAATTTTTTATTGTAAAATAATATTCTTAGTATCCATGCAGTAAACTTTTTAAACGTCAATAAATGCTATATTTCTGGAAATAACCACAGCTTGTATAACATTTTTTAGAGAAAAAGATGAAATTTTAGGAATATTGATCAATATAATGGCTGTTCTATATCAACCACCAAAGGACCAATGTTCTTTATCAAAAAAATTATCGTCACTAACTTTTCAAAAACCCTAAATATCTAAAAACTTTACATTTTTGGTATAGAAATCGCCAAAAAATCTTACCCTAGTTTCTTCCTAAAATCTAAAAATGCTTTTATATACAGGGTGTTCCATTTTAAAAAATGAAATTTAGCTTCTAAATATTGAGATATTGGCCATGCTATACGAAATACCCTGTATAAGATCTAGTGAATTTTCATACATGGATTTATTCTGTGGTCCTTACTGTTTTAAAACAGCTAGGCTAAGTATTATTAAAAGCTAATTTGTTTTCGTTTTTACCTAAGTTTCGGGTAAGCTATTTTTTCCGAAAGTTTCAGTACATTATAAATAGCGTGGCAATATGTGTGTGTGTGTGTGATTGAGTGTTATTGGCACTGGATATAATCCAACAGGCCAGTCTATTTTTCAAAAAAAAATTTATATATATACATTTAAATGACACGTCAGGGTATCATTATTATTTTATACTATGTATCTTGTTATATTTTCTAAATCAGATTTTGATTTGATCTTGGTTAACTTAAATAGTAATATCTAAATCTATTTATACATTGGAAACTTATTCTATATATATTTTGCATATTTTTTTCTGTTTTGATTTTTTTGTTTTTTTTTATTTAATAATCTTATAATATGTTTATGTGAATATTTTTTATTTTTTTTTATTTTATATAAATATATATTTTTCTTTTTCCTTTTGTTTTTTTCCTGTTTTTGTTATTGTTTTTTTTCCTTTTTTTCTCTTTTTTTTCAATAAGTGCACATATACAATCTTAGTCATTCAAAAAAATTTTTGGAATTACAGTAATGTTTATATAACATGCTAAAAGTATTTTTATCGGTCAGTAGATTTGCAAGATTGAATGGCGAAGCGATATTTGAGTTCGTTAAACGGCCTAAAAATTGATTTATATTGTTAATATTTAGCATACATTCAAATAGAATATGTTGTGGATCTGCTATTTCATTACATTCGTTGCAATTTGGATTATCTAATAAACCTATTTTAAATTTATAACTAGGACATATTATATGGCCTGTTCTTAGTCTAGATATAATTTGTACAAATTTTTTATTTACAGTGTTTATAAACCATGGTTTACCGATAATTTTGTCTTTGATATTTCGAAAGAATATTCCTTTTGTACAGGAATCATACTCTCTTTGCCAATCTTGGTACATTTTGTTCTTAATTGTTCGGTAGAAGTCAGTTTTTGGCGTTTTATAATTTATGTCTACTGCTCCTTCGTTTGCTGCTTCTTTTGCAAGTTGGTCGACAATTTCGTTCTCTTCTATCCCGATGTGAGCTTTGATCCAAACCAGTTTGACTGTCTTGTTTTGAGAGACAATGTCATGATTTAATTTTAATATTGCTGCTACTAAATGATTGAATTCCGTCGTAGGTGAGAAAGATTGAAGTTTCTGTAGAGCGCTTAAGCAGTCTGTGAATATTACATATTTCCGATTATCGAAATCTTGACATATTTTGTATGCTTCTGCGATTGCCTTGAGTTCTGCGGAAAAATTTGAGGAATACTTGGAGAGTTGTATCTTAACCCTGATGTTTTTTGCTGGATAATATACGGCACATCCAACCTTATCATTTATTCTGGAACCATCTGTAAATATGTATTCGTGTTCAGGCCAGCGTTTTTTATTTCTGATTTAAAGATGATATTTCTGATGGCTTCCGGTTGATTCCTGTAATCTTCTATAGTCTGGATATCAATTTCCTCTAACATATGTTCATAATGGCTTGAAAAATTTGGAAGTATGTTGCATGCGTAAATTTCCCTGGCAAATTCTGATACATACATGTAGCTTTCCACAAAAACAGGAATCCTTTTTAGATTCCAATATCTATGTGTCAAGCATAATGTGGTAAGTTTACTGATTTTTGTTAGTAAGGGACTGTTTTTTGACTGCATTTTAATTATAAATTTATTTGACAAGTATTGCCTGCGATTTTTAAGAGGTGGCTCAAGAGTTTCAGCTTCCATTGCTACTATTGGTGTACTTTGTAGATATCCTATGCAAATCCTGATACATTTATTTTTTATCATTTCTATCTTTCTTAGATGAGTGTTAGTTGCTGATCCATAAAAAATACTCCCATAGTCCAATATGGATTTTATTAGGCTTTTGTAAAATAGTAGGCCGATATTTGGGTCAGCGCCCCAGTTGTGACCACAAAAGGTTTTTAATATATTAATGGCATTTTCTGTTCTTTTAATGGTGTAAAGTATATGCTCTTTCCAATTTAATTTTTGGTCTAATATTA
This sequence comes from Listronotus bonariensis, assembly GCA_014170235.1. Classification (NCBI taxonomy): domain Eukaryota; kingdom Metazoa; phylum Arthropoda; class Insecta; order Coleoptera; family Curculionidae; genus Listronotus; species Listronotus bonariensis. The sequence continues at coordinate 14,619 of JACEGR010007409.1, forward strand.
TGCCTAAAAACTTTGATATCTTGCTAAAAAAATATTGGACTTCCTCAGAAAATCGGCCACCCTCTGTATCCTAAAAACAGCTGCACAAATCAACTTTTACCACGTATTCCTTTTTATGTAAAATATGTTAAAACATATTTTTTATTTAATAGTTACATACAGAGTGACTTAAAAAGATATTTTGTTTTTTATTTGTGTATGATATACCAGCTGCTAATAAAATTAATAGCCACTAATATGCTAATAAAATTAATAGATTCTAATTTCTAATTTCTTATTTTCCAAAACTTCCTTAGGCCAAACATTGTAACAATAAACCTATTATTGATAAAATTATTTATAAAAAACTAAAACCAAAAATAATTTTTGTCACCCTTTAACTCCAAATCATTTACTTTTGAAAAAAGGTAAGTTTGTTCATTTTTTAGCCTTAGGAATTTGTGGTCACTTTCTTTCCGCACCTTTTAGAGACACCCTGTAGAAACCTCAAGTTTTTGATCAGTATTTTGTAAATTAAGTTATGTACAAAAACTTTTATCAAAAATATTTTTTTATATAAAAAATAAATATGTATTCTACAGTGTGTCTACGTAAGTATGCATCATAGTATTATTGTATCAAAATTATCGCCGAAAAAATTAAATAAAGTTTTCGTGTAAACAAACAGAATTGTTTATTTAAAACTTTTTTTATTCTAAAGATCTTTTTTCTTAACAATTTTTGATATTACGAAAAATACAGGTACTTTACTCTTAAGCTAAAATTACGTTTTTGGCCAAACTTCGTAAACACATTAAAAGTTGTGTCGTAAATATCTGCTGAATTTTTATACAGGGTGTTTCACAACTTATCCGACAAACTTTAAGGGCTAATTCTACAATAAAAAATATGAAAAGTTCATATGAAATATGTCGTAAATGTCTTAGTTTTTGAAATACAGGGTGTTAAATTTTTTAAAAATTATGTTTTTTTATAATAACTTTTACACCAATTTAGATATTTAAAAATAAATTGGGGAACACCTCCTATATGCACCAAAAGAAATTTTTGGCTTAAAAGAAAAAAATATTTTTACTAGTGTCGTTTAAAAGGGGCTTAAGGTAAATATTTTTAAGAAAAAATGGTGCGCTACTGTATTTTTCCAAAAAAAAAAAAATTAAATGCCTATTTACTTTAACAATAATTTGATCTTTTGCCTTTTTTCATTTGATGCACGGTTTTCGCGTAAATAAATAAAAACCATTTCTCGGCATGGTCGAATCCCTATGTAATTAAAGACTTAATATCAAAGTTAATTTTTCACTGTAAAATTTGATATTATCCATACGAAATGACCGTGCCCAGAAATGATGTTTATTTATATTCGTGCATCAAATTAAAAAAATCAAAAAATCCAATTTGTGTCAAAGTAAATGGGCATTTTAAAAATATTTTAATTTTAGAAAAATGTAGTGGCGTACCAATTTTTTCTTAAAAATATTTACCTCTAACCCCTTATACACGACACTGGTAAAAATTATTTCTTTTTCTTGTATGCCAAAAAATGTTTTTGGTGCATAGGAGGCGTCCTCAAAGTTATTTCAAAATATCAAAATTAGTATAAAAGGTATTTTAAAAAACCCAATTAAAAAATAATAATAATAAAACCTTGTAATTCAAAAACTAAGACGGTTAGGACATATTTCATATAAAGTTTTTTTATATTTTTTATTGTAGAATTAGACCTTAGAGTTTGTCGGATAAGTTGTGTAACACCCTGTATGTGATAGTTTCATTTTGGGTAATAACTTTTTGCGTAAAATTAATAAAAAATAGGGTGTCCATATGCAGCCAACATACGTAGACATACTGTAACTGGTTTACCAAATGCCGGTCTTTGCTTACACTGTTGTCCAACGGAAAAACACCGTATCTGTATATTATAAGCCTAATTAATGATAGTTATTTGGGTACACGCCAAAAATAAATTAAAACTACCAAAAACCAAAAAAAAAATAAAACAAGTAAATGGAGAACTACAAATCGACGTTTCGGTGACAAGTCTGCCACCGTTGTCAAGATAAATTGAATAAAAATAAAAAAATTAACTATTATTTGGGTTTAAAATTTTAGAATTTTTAGCTTTTTAGGAGATTCTGAAATATCTTTGTTTTTTAATTAAATGTCAAATAGATTTGTTTTTTTATGATAAGCCTATTTACATATGGTGTTTTATGTAAAAAAATACTTTACTGGTTTTTAGTATCTAAATTATTACCTAAATCATTATAAGGCGTACAAGTATAACTTCCAGCATGAGTTTCATCAACTTTATTAAAATATAAACTGCCATTTCTACGATAAAAAACACCTTGTATGTTGTACGGATCAAAAGAAAGCCATCCTTTTCCCAACGTAAATTTGTTAGAGGTGGATTTGCTCTAAAAAATGTAAAATAAAAAAAAATAAGTTAATTTAATACACTTACTCTAATAGAAAAGGTAATTAAAATTTTGGGAAAATACTTTAATAAAAGGGGGTTCTTTAGTACGCTGGAAAAATATTACATTTGTTGGTAGTTCTGTCCTTGAATTTATGCCGTTTAATGATAAAAATGATCTTTATTAAATATATTATGTAGATTGTAAATATGTAAACAAAAGTATCGCAAATAATTTCTAAAAAATCAAATCAAAAAATCAAAACTATGATTAAGTTTTTAAATTTTTGATACACCCTGTATAATGTGAGTAATTTATTTTTTATAGAAATATAAACAAATGAAATTTATTTTTTTATACACATGTTAATGTAATTTACAAGTTTAAAATGCTTTATTCAAACCAAGTTCCATCGCTTTTTATTATTATTTTTTCCTTTCACATAATTTGTAAACACTAAATATTTTCCTTTTGCAACGAACAAATCATCGAGTCATTTTTTTATACGTTCCAATGAATCATAGCAGCAAGTCGGTTTGTCAAGTTAACAAAAATGACATTTTATTGAAATAATTGTAACTTTTAAATATTCTAATTAACAAACTAATAACCCTTATAACACAAGTTGGTTTTATAAACGTTTATAAAACATTCAAGTAGATTTTGGGTAACGTACGATAAACGTTCTCAAACGTTCGTAAATGTTCTGTTTTTTTTAACGGTTTTTTTAAGTTTTGTTTCGGCAAAAACAACGTTTTAAAAGCGGTTTTTGGACGTTTACTAAACGTTTTTTATAGTACTTGAAACGTTCTGGGAACAGGCTTTGAAAGTTTTTATGTCTAAAAAACGTTGTCATAGCATTGATAAATTTGGTAATTGTTAACAAACTGGCATAGCCGATTTTAATGAAATTTAGTATAAGGGTTTTTTGGGGAATCAGAAAGAACGGGCTCGCTTTGTTCTCTAGATATTTATCATCAGACTTGATAACCAAAACTAACATAAATTCACTATTTTTCTCCTTCTTTTGTAAACAATTCTTTATTTAAAGCTAAATTGGTACACAATTTTTGATTTCTACCTCTTAAAACCCATTTTTCTATTTATTTTCCCAGTTTTTCTATAAAATTGCAAAGCTTCACTTTCGCCTTGGTGCCCCCAAGGCCACTGCAATTGAAAGTGAGGCTTGACAATTTTATGGAAAATGTGTAACATAAATAGAAAAATAGGGTTTTAAGAGGTAAAAATTAAATATTGAGTACCAGTTTGGCTTTAAATGAATAACTGTTTGCAAAAGAAAGGAAAAAATAGTAAATTTAGGTCAGTTTTGGTTATCAAGTCTGACGATGAATATCTCGAGAACGAAACGTGTCCGAAAAAAATGCTTTCAGATTAGTAATCAGCGCCTCAAAAAACCCCTTATACCAAATATCATTAAAATCGGCGATGCGTACGGCTTGTAAACAATTATGTTTTAGATGAATGTTTTTCAAATGTAAATAACAAACTACTTTTATTTTAGATTAAGCAAAAATAACCCTATTTAATAAATTATATTAAAAACACACACATTTAACTTATATATGTATATTATACACACTACGTTTATCACTACGTTTATATCGAATAGTTGAAGCTAGCTTGAGTTAAACCGGCTTGTGGCTTGAAAAGTGGCTTGAAAAAAGCGACATAAACGCGCTTGAGCTGAATCGTTAAGTCAAGCCTGAAAATAGGGTTGACTTCACTGAAGCCGATTAGAAACACGATATAAACGATTTAAGCGGGCTTAATAACTGCCTAACTTCAGATGAATGCTTCCTCGAATGTCATCAGTGTTAATTTCATATATGATTTTGACATTTTTATAAAAAATATGAGTTGGAAAACAGGTGAAAAAAACTTTAAAACACGCTCACACCAACCACAGTACACAAAAGGGACGAATTAAAAAGTGATGTTTGCTTTTCATTTGATGTCTACTGTGAAGTTGGATGCAAAACTACCGCATGCGTACGACGATGGCCTGAAATGTGCTTGACCTCGATTTTCAATCGACTTTTAAGCCATTGAAATAAACACAGACTTGGAAATCGCTTCAAAGCCGCTGTGTTTTTAAGCCAGCTTCAATTATTCGATATAAACCACCTCGTATAAAAACACGTGCCTTCGTTTTTATATCTTTAATAACAATGAAACGTAACTATGGTTACAAACCTTTGAAAGTGATGAAAGAACTTTGGAAAAATTAAGGTTAATTATTTAAATAAATTAATAAACTAAATTAAATGATCCTAACTCGCTAAAATTCTTTAACCTAAACACATTTTTGAAAGTCTGTGACAATATTTACACTTTTAAGAGTACAGAAATAACAAGCACAATTATTATCAGTTACAGTACTGAGACAAGAGGAAAAGACAGCACATTACAAAATACTGACGGAAAGCACCACATTAAAGAATACTAATCGTATAAAATTCCACAACAAAAATTTTTTGAAATGCATATTTGAAAGATGTAAAATTGCCACCATAATAAAAATACCATCTGTCCATTTACTCATCACAGAAGATTTGAGGGTGCATTGCTATATAGCCAAAAGGATTCCTGGTACGTTCCTAACTAATAATGCTCCTCGATGTTTTCTTTCAAAGAAAAATCTATATGCTATAAAAAGGTTATACTTATCCTTAAAAGCACAATCAAATAATTTTTAATAAGTAAAAATAATTATTTAAGACTTTTTTTATTCATTTCATTTTATTTTTAATTTAAGTTCAGATTTCAGAATACGATCAATTTAAACGTTTCATGCAGGTTCTAAAAAACGTTTTTAATACGTTTACATAAAACGATTTGTAAACTATTTTTTAGTCATGGACGTTCGGACCTAAAAGTGTACCTAAAACGTACGTTTTCTAAACATTGTGTGTTATTAGGGAAACTTTTTTGCATATCTTTATTAGGTACTTAAATAAAAAGAGCTCCACGAAGCAAAAAATGTGTAGCCAGTATAGATCAATAATTATTTAAACTTTTATGCCGAAATGTGGGTGTTTCGTCAATGTCAATGTTTAAAAATTTTATTATTTTATTTTTTATTTTATTAATAGTTTTTTTTTAAATTTATTTATTTATTTTTTTATTTTGTTGTGACGATATCATGTAAGAAAGGCAAAAAATTAATGCATTAAATTATATTTAGGCAATTTATCGTCTTTCTAAATTTTTAAGCGTCTTAGGGCCGTAGTGCCGTAGTGACACTCTTCCGGACATGGGTCCCTATACTTAAATGGTTTCTACTGTTGCCCTGAATACCCATAAAAGTTTGATTTCATAGTTTTGAAACACCCTGTAGAAAAGCAGATATTGGAAAAAAATTAATTAACAAAGGGGTAACATTTTGAAAAATCGACATACGTTTTTTCACCAAGGATCTAGATTATGGCATGATTTTTTCAAATTAAAATTTTTAATTCAATACTTTAAACACATATTTTAAGTGATATACCAGATAACGACTCCACGGAGCCCCATTTTCAGAGTTTAAAAAATATAAATGATAAAGATAGAGTTCCGGGAGTTGGGACTTTTTATTAAAAATTTCCTCATCTTTTACGATCTTTTGTTAAAAATTTCTAAGTAATTTCGAATCGAATGAGCTATTGCACATATTTTTAGGAGCTTTATTTATATTTAACACGTTTGTTTTTAAAGTTGTTGACTAGACTAAACAAAATGGTGCAGGCTTAATCATTATAGCGCAAACTGCATTGGTGTACAGAGTGGCGCCTTTTAATTTTAGAATTCAGTGGCTCACCTATATTTAAAGTTATAACACGAAAGTAGGTTTTTAAATAAGACATCCTGTATATTTTATCACCAGTAGAAAGGTCTCCTTAAAAGCCATAAAAATACTACATTTGATGTATTTAATAGTTAGGAGTTCGATGATAAAATGACATTTTTCAAACAAAATATCCTATACAGGGTGTCCCACCGGGAACTGCTGCCATCAATTTTTTAAAATGTACGCTTTGGAAAATTTTGAAATTTTGGTAACATTATTAAGTCAGTGGGGGACATACAACTAAAATATTTTGGCAGCTCTACCACAATGTCAACTTCCGTATTTTAAAAGGAACACCCTTTATATATAAATTATTTTTTAGATTCTGTGTAAAATTTTGAACATAATTTATGTGTAATGTTCTATACCTAAGTCCAACCGTTTTTGACTTATTTTTCATTTTATTTCAAAAATGACGTTTGCAAGCCATTACATAACCATAAATTTCTTCTAAACAAAAGCCTTTAATATGAGTTGGGGTTGGGTTCCTTGTAAAAATGGAACTTCTTTAGTGGACTGTATCGATATTTTCACAATAATTAATAATTACAGAGTGGTCAAAAATAATCGTTAAAAATTATTACGACAAAAACCTTAAAGTCATTTTTTTAAATGGAAACCCCTATCTTTTATTACCTTACCCCATTAGACATTAAAAATAAGGGTAGGTTTGTATAATGATGTCTATTTCCAAAATTTATAGTTTTCGAAATATTAACGAATTAATATTTATCTATTCTAACAATGCATTTAAGTACAATGTTTAGAATACGTACGTTTTAGGTACACTACACACAAACTACTGTAGCTGTCAACACTAAACAATTATGACAAGAAAACAATTGGCAATGTAGGTAAAGTGCCCTCTAGCGGCACACAATCAATGTGAATTGTTACTAAAATGATGAAGCGCCGACGACTTAGCCTATCTTTCAAATATTAGTCAAATCGATTTTCCTGTAAGCAGGCAATTCAAAAAATAAAAACTTGAACTTTGACGTCTTGTATATAACTCGAAAACGAATGACATTTTGAAAAAAAATTATATGAAGCTCTACCCTTATTTTGTCAAGTAGAATCACCCCCTTAAGTTTCGTTATCGATTTTTGAATCACCCTGTATATTGTTCCGAATCACCTCGTATAAAAACACGAGCCTTTGTTTTTATACTTTTTATTACCACTCTAACGTAACAATGGTTACAATAACGACAAATCTTTACTTGCAATGTCTTGAAGTTACCACTTCAAAAGTCAAATTTATACTACTACTACAAGCTTTTCCATTGCCCTTTTATGGTATGGTGGAAGAGTAAAGAATGATCTAGAATTTTGGAGAAATATCGCAAGGATTCCATAGTACAGGATGGCATAAAAATTCTCAATGGATAATTCGGTCGTTTTCAGAAAACCTTCGAAATGTGATGAAAGAACTTGGAAAATCTATAAAGTAAATTATTTAACTAAATTAACAAACTAAATTTAATGATCCTAACTCTCTAAAATTCTCTAACCCCAACACATTTTTGAAAGTCTGTAACAATATGTAAATGGTATAAGAAGAGCAGATTTGTTGTATATTTTTCACTTTCCAGTCACTTCCGGTTTAACCAGAAATGGCTCCAATTTTGAATTTTTAAATAGGACACCCTGTATATTTTATCATTTTCGGGTTCCTAAGACAATAATAAATTAAAATGTGACATTTTAAAAAGTTTTTCGGCCTAGTTGCTTTTTTGAGCCAATTTTAATATTGCATCTAGGTGGCAAAGTATCATCATTTCTTTATTTTCTTTTTATCTTTGCAAAAATTAAGTATAGGCGTAAAAACTTTAAAATGTCAAATGCCTATTTAGAATTGTCTCAGGAGTCCAATAATGTTAAAATATACAGAGTGTACCTTTTAAAAATTTAGAAATGGAGTATGTATGAAAATATGCGAAAACTCCCCTCTTCCTATACCATTTACCTATGTATAACAAGATTTATTTTAATGTGTATAATAGTCTGAGCATAGAGTCTGAGTCTAAGAGTTATGGCTTGTCTAACAGATTTGTGGACACCCGGTATATTAATATAATAAAGTAAAAAAATACACCAGTTTAAGCTTATACTTGCCTAAAATGACAGTCCAACATGGCTGGCCTACCAAACGGTAAATGAATTTCAGGTGGAGCATAAACCACTTTTGCTTTATCTAAAATAATAATACAATAAATAATAAGTTATTTAATCGATTGGTAACTAAATATTTTTAAACAATAAAATATTTATACAACATGTCCAAGATAATGAGGGCCAGTGATGTGAGAACAAAGTCTAGGTTTTATGTGTTTTGTAAAATGGTGTTTAGAATATTTTAAAATTCCATGTATTTCCGGATATATTTGGAAAAAATCGAAAAAATAAAAATTTGTTTTATTTTTTTTTCTAACTTTTTTAAAAATTGATTTAAAAATTAATTGCACTTTGCACTTTTGCACATTGCCCCTTTTTCCCTCTATCTAATGGTGGTATTTTATTTGAAATGCGACGTGACCTGCATTAATTTTATTTGTTTAAATACGGTCCTAATACAGTGGCGCAACTAGCCTCTGGTTTTTGGAGTTTATTTTTCGAAAAACACTAAAATACAGGGTGTTTTTAAAAATATCTGTACAAAATGCTTCCACAAGCTCCTTGGGTCAAAATACAACTAATCTAATGTAATTTACCCAAGTCAAAAAGTTGATGGTTTTCGAGATGCAGGTTGTCAAAATTTCTATTTTATTTTAGTTATTTTTTATATTGAAATTTTTGCTACAAAATTTAGTTTGAAAGGTTCTTAAGCTAAGGTAAGGAATCAAAAACTGCTTTACGTTTTTGTTGTAAAATGTAAAGGGCTCCACTTGTAGTCCTTTGCTTAAGTTTAAAATGTCATACCTTTTTTTTGTTTTCGTATATTGTGGATCTAGTAAAAAAATTCTCTTATATTCCTTGCACAAAAATGTATACCTATGATATCAATATGACCAACAGTTTAAGAGATATTTAGGAACAAACATGTTATTCCAAACAAAGGTTTTTTATTAGCATTCCTTTACGCTTTATCTAGGCCACCTGGCAGTCTCTAAAAGGTCTGCATAAAATGCTACCACAGATTCTTTGGGTCAAAATACAACGATCCAATGAAATTTATCTTAGTCCAAAAGTTGAACTTTAAGAAAATACTGGGTTTCAAAGATTATATTTTATTTTTTACTTTAACACCCCTATATTTCGCAAAGGATCAACTTTACAACTGACGTAAATTGCGTTAGATCGTGTATTTTGGCGCAAGGAATTTGTCGCAGCATTATGTACACAACTTTAAGAAAAATCTGGGTAGCCTAGATAAAGCGTGAAGGAATACAAGAAAAATTCTTTATGTGGACTTCGAAATATCTTTAAAACGGTTGCTCGTAGCGGTATTTACTGAGTACACATTTTTTGTTTACGAAATATGGTGACATAAAAATTCTTCACTGAAGCTATTATATCCAGAGGTAGAAAAAAGTTATTGCACTATGAACATAAGCGAAGGACTGCAGGTGGCTCCCTCCACATTTACGTTCCTCACCTTGAAAAACCCCTACTAATACCTAATTTTATGGAAAAGTTTCTTACAGTAAAAAGATATTTAAAAATAACTAAAATAAAACGGAAACTTTATCAACATGTATCTTGCAAATGATACACTTTTCAACTATGATAAATTAGGTTAAATCGTTATATTTTGGCCCAAGGAATGTGTGGTTACACTTTGTACAGACCTTTAAAAGACACTCTGTATTTTAAATGCTCAACCATTTTGGGGGGCTAACTAATATCTTGGGGGCTAAGCCCCTAGCCCTCCCCCTATTTGCGCCCCTGTCCTAATATTTAAATATTAAAATTTAAAAGCTTACTTTTATTAAAAATTTATTAAAAATTTAATAATGTACTACACATTAGGGTCTAATCTTAATACGGGCCTGTATTTTTAGAAATTTAATAAAAAATTGTTAAATCTACATTTTAAGATAATAAATTACGTTACGACAATATTAATCCAAGCAGAACTTAAAGAAAATCCCTACCTAATATCACTAACTTACATTTTTAAATACGGTCCTGATATTTTAATATCAAAGTGTTAAAACCAATTTTATAACAAATAATTAAGTTTATAGTAGTATTTGTAACATTGTTGGTATGATAGCATGATCGCATTTATTTAAGAATAATCATGCAAAAGCTTTTTAAGTTGTTTTGCATTTGCACAGGTTAAGGATCTTACCATTCACTTGTCATTGAAAAAAAATTATCCAACACCAACTTATTTATTTGTTTTCTGATATTTTAGATATATTACAGTTTAAAGTTAAAAATTATTATAAAAGGTGTTTTTCTTGTTGTTAGATTTCCCTGACTAGATAAAAGCTAAAACTAGTTCCGTATAAAAATTGGTGTTGTAAAAAGTAAATCATTAGATCATTTATTATTTTTGCATTTTTAAGTTATTATTTTTTTACAAAACTAATTTATTTCTTTAAAATGTAGAGCTTACTAGTTTACTGAATTCTGAGAACTACAGACCCGTATTAGGTTAAACCATAAGTGAATTTGAAATAAACTTGATCTTAAAATTTTCATAGTAAAATATCAGGACCGTATTAAAAAAATTAAGTTCGTGATGCTAGGGGGTTTTCGATAAATTCTGCTTGGTTTATTACAGTAATTTATCAACCTAATATGAAGTTAATAATTTTATTAAACTTCTAAAATAAAGATCCGATTAAGAATAAACCATAATATATGATACATCACTGAATTTGTAATAAAATTGGCTTTCAAATTTTGATATTAAGATATCAGCAACGTATTTAAAAAAATTAAGCGGATGGTGTCCTACGAAAACGAAACATCGCATTTCAAATAAAATATCACCATGGCATAAAGCAAATAAGTGGCTATGCAAAAGTGCAATTTATTTTAAATTTCGATTTTAAATAAGATCAGAACAAAAATTAATAATGTTTTACCTTTTGGGTTTTTACGGATATCTTCGGAAATACTTTTTAAACTGCATATTGTTAGCACACAAAACCTCAACTTAATAATAAAAAGTTTTCCATATGACGCCAACTTACGTAGAAACACTGTATAATGCAGCTTAGCAATACACATGTGAGTTAAACTAGTAGTAAGGTCTAAAATCTTTGGAGAAGAGATTTTTATAAAGGTACCTTTCTTTCATCCTTAATTAACTTAAAATTTTTAATGGCAAGAGAAGGTACAGATCTACCTCTAAATTAAAAAGTAATTTGTAATAAAAAAAAAGTTTCTTTTCTTCCGTTGGTTTTAATATAATAATAACATAAACAGAATGGTTTTTGATACAAATAGTAACAATAATGGTTGTTCAGTTACCAATCTTTGTCTCACCTAACAAATTAGGCCATATGAATAAAAGAAGCAAATGCTCTTGCTTATAAGTATAAGGTATAGATGATTTAAACCAAACGTATGAATAAGTCATTAGCATCACATGTCAATAAGTAATACTCGCACTTGTAAGCGAATGCTCGACTTTATTCATACGTTTAGTAAATCCTTCTATACATTATACTTATAAGCAAAAGCATTTGCTTCTTTTTATTTATATGGTCCATTAGCACGCTTTTCAAAAATCGTATACAGTGCTTGTTTAAAGTCAGGGCTTCCTCTAACTTTTGAATTGTTTGGTAATTATTTAGGAAAATTTGAGGACTTTAATAAGACAGCATGAAACAAATTTTAGACAAGAAATAACAAATATAAATGTCAAACTGACAGCTGGGCGCCTTTTGAAAGAAAGAATTTAATAGAAAGGGGTTTTGTAGCACATCGTTTTAAAGCTCCTGACAAGTTCTTTATAACCCCAGAATATAAAGTGAATACCGTGACATACCACAAAATGTCAGTACTTTAAAAATTACCTGAATGCATGATTAGGATGGCAATATCTCTAAAACTAATAAAGGTAGATATACCTAATATGGCATTTTCCTAAAAGTCTTCTAGATAACTTTTTAATGGGAATATAATATACAGGGTGCGTCATTAAAAAGTCTATACTTTTTGTATAGTATTAACAAATATTACCAATAAATAAATCCTTAAAAGAGCTTTTAAAAATATCACATTACGTGTATCTAACTTTATTAGATTCGGAAATACGGCCATCAAAGTGAGGTTTTCAAGTAATTTTTAAAGTACCGCCATTTTAGAGTAGGTAAAGGTATTAACTTTATATTCTGGGTTTATAAAGTACTCGTCATGGAGCTTTAAAATGATGTGCTACAAGACCCTCCTTTCCATTCAATTTTTCTTTACGAAATGGCGCCCAGCTGTCATTTTCTGTCTAAAATTCGATTTATGTTGTCTTACTAGAGTTGTTAAATTTTCATGAAAAAATACAAAACAATTCGAAAGTTAGGAGGGGGTCCTGGATTTAGAGAATCACTGTATAGTAACAAAACAATTCGAAAGTTAGGAGGGGGTCCTGAATTTAGAGAAGCACTGTATAGTAAAAAGGGCGTAGCTAGGATTTTGTTTAAGGCGGAGGGGGCAGGTAAGCAAACATTAATAATTATACAGGTTGTCTCTAAAAGGTGCGGAAAAAAGCTACCACAGATTCCTAGAGGCTAAAATATAATTATCAACAACTATATAAGATAAGAAGATAAGATACAGGGTGACAAAATTTTTTCCTGGTGTTAGTTTTTTATAAATAGTTTTGTTAATAATAGGTCTATTGTCACAATATGTAGCTAAAAGGGGTTTTAGAGGATAAGAAATAAGAATTTGCCATTAATTTTATTGTTAACTCTAGAGGGTGCCACCTGCGATGTTTTGCACAAATTAAAAACGTAATAACTTTTTGACCCACTGTGTATGTAACGTTTTTTTATATTTTTTCTCTAACATATTTTACATAAAAGGTATACTTGGTAAATGTTGATTTAGGCAGCTGTATTTGAGATATCTGGATTTTAAAAATCACTTTCTCTATGGCAAGGTATAAGCTATACAGGGGGTTTTAGAATAAGATACTAATCTGTTAGAGTATGAATCCTTACATGATTTTAAGAAGAAAAGTTCATATAAACCTATGTTCTAAATGGCTTAACTTTTGAGATACAGATTGGTAACAAAGCTTATTTTTTAAAACTTTACCAACCTGTATCTCAAAAAATAAGTCTTTTAGGACATAGGTATATATAAACTTATTTTAAAATCACCTAAAGATTCACACTGTAAATATAAATAAGCATCTAATTCTTAAACACTCTGGATAGCTTATACCTGGCCGTAAAGAAAGTAATTATTTTAAATCCAGATATCTTAAAAACGGTTGCCTAAATCAACTTTAACCAAGTATGCGTTTATTATAAAAAATATGTTAAAGAATAAGAATTTTTCTTTAAAAGTTACATACAGAGTGGTTCAAAAAAGTTATTTCGTTTTTAATTTGTTCAAGATACCGCAGGTGGCGTCCGCTAAAGTTAAGAATTAAATTGATAGCAAATTCTTATTTTTCACCTTCCAAAACCCTCCTAGCCAAATATTGTGACAATACATCTATTATTTCCAAAATTATTTATAAAAAACTAAAACCAGAATAAACATTTAACACCCTGTATCTACGAAATTATCCACTTTTGGACTAAGGTAAGTTGGGTTTGATCGTCATATTTTAGCCTCAGCAATTCGTGGTACTTTTTTTTCGCACCCTTTAGAGACATCCTGTAGAATAAACATTTACTTAATAAAATATTAAGTTATAATAAACCTGCGTAAATAATAAAAAAAGTTATAATTTACCAAAGTAACCTATACTGTCAAGCCCTTGAATCTGGGTATAGCTTTTATTTCTACAAGTTGCTGACCAATATTGTTCACACCCAGCTTAAGAGGGGGAATCTGGCAAATGCCCTTTTCTGGCCATACTTTTTTAAAATTTGAGCCCATAAAATATATAAATAGGACATAAACATGGGTGCATATACACACAGGCAACAATTAAAAAATAACTTGTATTTTAGAAAGGTTAAACTTAAACAAAAAAGTAAAGAACAATATACATATATTGTTTTATTTTTATTTTAAACCATGTTATAGTTATGGAGACTACTTACACTGAACATTTAAAAACGCTCTTCCTTTTTGAGCATCTCCAACATTATTACTGGCTTCGCATTCATACTCGCCATAGTCTCCCATATCAGTTGGGTGAATTACTAAGGTTCCATCTTTTTCTACCTTGAAAAATTAAAATACATACTAGACAAAAATTTATATTTAAAATTATTTATCTAAAAATATATGAGGGGCCTTGTTTCAGAGTGTACAGGGTGTCCTATTTTCGTGTGTTTTACAGGGTTTCTCGCTTATGAGTGAAGTTACAAAGATGCGGTTTTCGCGACACCGTGCTACTTTTTTTTCAAACGAAAGATGCCGCAAACAGATTTGTCCTAGCCCTCTTAGTTTCTTCGCTTGTCTAACACAACACAATGAAATCTCCTATATATCTTTAGTCTTCGCGAAACGATAGACCTAGAAGTACAGTGACCGCCAAAGAGTTGGACACATATTGGAGATATTTTTATTTTTGAAAATATTTAAAAAACTTTTTTCGGCAATCACCTCTGCTTATGGAGTACCCAAAAATCAATAAAGACATTTGGCTCATGGGCGTCCGTTGGGAAGATAATCAATAAAAATTGAATTAAAATATCAAAAAGTGAGGTTAGTTGGCTCGATATCTAAAAAGTTATTTGAAAAAGATGTTTAGAATTTAATTTGTGTGTGCAAAATTTAACATATATATTTAAAAAATAATAAAAAGGACATTTTTTTACAAAAAAACTTGGTCAATTTACGAATTTTAAGTTTTTTCTTTAAAATAAGTTTTTTAACTATAAAGTAACATCATGATTTTTGTTTTTTCTTTCACATTTAAAACGAGAAAAATAAAAAAATCACATTTGGTAATTACTCTAAGTGTGTCCAACTGTTTGGTATAAAATGTGCAATATTATTTTTCTCTCAGTAAAAGTTTAAATTATTGGGTGTGTGACTCAACTTTAAATAAATTATAAGAAGACAACTGCTTTACAAAACTGTTTACGTTTAATTATATTTAATTAAAATAGTCTTTTCTGCTATGGCTTACTACATTTTGATTGTAACATAATAATAGCACTCTTAGAAACAACAGGTGGACACACTTAGAGGACTTACCAAAACTGATTTTTTTAATTTTCTTGTTTTAAATATAAAAAAAAACAAAAATCATGATAAATTAAAGTAGTTCGTCACTTTCTAGTTAAGAAACTTATTTTAAAGAAAAAATATGACTCGTAAATTGACCATTTTTTTTTTGGAGAAAATGTCTTTTTTCCTTTTTTAAATATTTAATTTCAAGTTTTGCACATCGGAGTAAAATTTAATTCTTAAACTTTTTTAGATATCGCGCCAACTAACCTCACTTTGTGATATTTTAATTTAATTTTTATTGATTATCTCCCCAACGGACGCCCATGAGCCTGGATGTCATTATTGTTTTTTTGGTTACTCGATAAAAGAAGTGATTATCAATTAATATTTTCAAAAATATTTTTTCCATATGTGTCCAACTCTTTGGCGGTCACTGTATAATGCAACTAACGTTACTTTCTTGCAACACTGTATATTTATCTTTCTCGACTCTTCTTCCAGAGATACGGTTTTTGGAAATTGATATTTATAATATGTATTTTTATTTAAGCGGTTTTACTTAACTTGATCAGTTTATTTATTTGTTATTTAATATTTGTTTATGTCAAATTTAGTTATTAGAGTTTGGCATACACTCTTAATCTTAATGACAATAATCATTACATATTACTGCACTAAAACCTCAATAGGGGTATCAAATGAAGGGCATGATTCGCACAATAGAGCTCACTATGAAAAAATAAAACTCAACATGCGGCCGCCGCCACAAAATGGCAAATTACGTATTTTCCACAACTACCTCAATATAAAATCTTATACTTTTACTTATAGTAAGGCATTAAATGAACTCAAGAATGATAAGTTTAAACAAACAACAAAACTAAAAACTTGAAAATAAATTGTATAAATATTTTTATGTTAATCGGTTTTATTGTACTAAAGCTAAAAAATTATTCGGTAAGTCCTAGCTACCAAATCGCACCAATGTTCTCATCAATCTGGGGTATTGATCAAACAAATAATAAAATCTTTGGCACTTGAAATTTCTATCATAATAATTACTCTGGATACGCTATGCCCAACGATTTTATTATTTTTCTGATGAGAAGATTGGTACCAAATTATGTTTTAGCTTTAACTACAATAAAACCATTAACCATAATGTTTTTATATAATTTATTTACACTGACGTATGATATGGATGTTAGATGTTTTTTAGGTAAGAACTCTTTAAAATGTGGCAACCGTATTCCGTATTGATATATGATATAAAGAATCACTTTAAAAGCTGTCAGCTAGTATCTTTGATAATCCGACTGGTTACTTACCCACGACCTTTGAGTAAGATCTTGGTAAGCATTTAATGGTATGCCGTCCTTTAACCACCTTAGTTTTATGGAGTAGTCCTTTACTACACACATAAATCTTGCTTCTTCTCCTTCTTGCACTGTTTGATTTATTGGTGGAATTGCTAAGAGATTGCCACCTACAAAATATGTATGGTATATTTAGGGTAATAATATAGACTTTATGTACGGTATGCACGTCGTGTCAGCTTGATATGTTCCAATTGACTTTCAATGTATTAAAAACTTGCCGGTAAAAATTAGACAAAAAATGCTTGCACAACCGTCTCTATTGCATACATCGACCAAAATCCCCATAATCGTTAAAAATATATACACGACGAGCAGATATTTTTAAAGGGCCTAAAATAAGCAAGAAATTACAACACTAAAGAAATATTTATAAGTATTTAAATATTTAAATTACCTTTGCACATTAGCCTTCTAAAGGGGGTAAATTAAAACAAAGGTGGTACACCACCAATGCAAAAAAAGGTACAATGTATTAAATTATAAAATCAATTTATTATTTATAAAAGGTAAAAGTATTAATCTATTGTTTAATAACAAATAATTTTTTTTGTACAAAACTACTTTAAATTTACTTGAAGAATATGTATTTTTTACCTCTATATACCAACATGCCTAAAAAAGGAAGATTTTTTTATTACCTAACAATTTTACGGCAGTGCTTAATAGAAAACGTTTCCGCATTTAGCGGTCGTTAGCCCAAGAAACTTTGTGATTTCCAAAAATGTGTTATGTCTTTAAAGGCCAAAACGGAAGTCGATTTTAAAAATTAAATTACCTTTGGTATTTTTACCAAGGAATAAAACCTTCTTTTAATATGGCACTCGATTTTGTGGGATATAGGTTATGTTTGTGACGTCACCTTTTGCCATAATATTTTTTTTTATCTGACAAAATTAACTAATATTTGCATAAAATAAATAAAATCTTAAAAACAATATACGGTATATGAGCTAAATGTTGACATTTAAGCCCAAGTTTTTGAACCTCCTGTGAAGTAATTTAACTGCAACAATTTTTTATAGCAGTGTATTTAATTTTCAAGCTGTAACTTTTTTACACTTTTTTTTATATGGCAATTGGTGATGTAACAAATGTTAAAATTGTGACATTCGCGAATGCAAATACGAATATTTATTTCCAATATTCGCGAATGTGAATGTTGACTTTCAAATATAGCACTCGCAAAATATATACATTTTAGGGTATATGATTCTTGTTTACCTTTTTTTTAGTAGTTTTTATTTGTCCAGAAGTGCAGATATTATGCTTTTAATAAGGCCCTCAAATAAACCATATTAAAACAAAAAAATCCACTATATTACAAACAATATTACTTATATTACTCTTGGTTTAAAAACAACCTAATACATTTCACTAAAATTGTCACATTCGCGAATGTAAATACGAATATTTATTTCCAATATTCGCGAATGTGAATGTTGACTTTCAAATATACGCACTCGCAAAATATATACATTTTAGGGTATATGATTTTTTTACCTTTTTTTTAGTAGTTTTTATTTGTCCAGAAGTGCAGATATTATGCTTTTAATAAGGCCCTCAAATAAACCATATTAAAACAAAAAAATCCACTATATTACAAACAATATTACTTATATTACTCTTGGTTTAAAAACAACCTAATGCTGACTTCTCGAGTATAGCACTCGCAAAATATATACATTTTAGGTATATGATTTTTTTACCTTTTTTTTTAGTAGTTTTTACTTGTCCAGAAGTGCAGATATTATGCTTTTAATAAGTGCCCTTCAAATGTACCATATTAAAACAAAAAAATCCACTATATTACAAACAATAATATTACTTATATTACTCTTGGTTTAAAAACAACCTAATACATTTTACTAAACTACAGGATGTCCAGTTATTATATTGACTAACTTTAGGTTAGGAGTTTGATACTACAATAAAAAATACGAAAAACCTTATATGAATATTAATACATCTGTGCTAAAATTCTTACTTTTTGAACTACATGGTGTTTAATAAAAAGAAAATATGATAAATTTTATACCAATTAAGATATTTTTTATAAATTTGGAAAAGTTTTCTATACATCAAAGAACATTTTTTAATATACGTACAAGAAGAAAATAATTTTTACCAGTGTCTTCCGTGAGGATTTACCGTAAATATTTATTACAAAAATGGTACGCCACTGCTTTTACCTTAAATAAAATATTTGAATCCTTTTGGTTTCAAACAAAGTTGATGGTTTCTTGACTTGTTTTATTTTTGATGTATGATTGTCGCGTATAAATACAAACCATTTCTTGGCATGAAGTAGTTATAAAGTAATCAATTTATTTAAAAAAAAAATGTTTGATAATATGTATTATATCTTTAAATTAATAACAAAACATTGCATTGGTAAAAAGGTGTCTACAAGCTTTATTGTTTGATATAGAAAAATATTTTTAAATACAAAAGTTTTAGGGTTTTATAAGAACCGCCAGGATTTGCTAAAAAAATAAACAAATAACAATCGCAAAGTAAACAAATGAGCATCGACTTTGTTATTTTAAATGGAACACCATGTATATTTTAAGTTCATTGGACAGGGTATATTTTCCTGTTTTCAAAAATATATACTTTGTCTATGTTTGGACCACCAGTTATCGCAGAAAATGACTGAATCTGAAAAATTAGCCGCTCTGATTCATAGACAATTAAACATGGGCGGCTTTGGTTTCATTTGTTACTCTAAATATGGCCTTTCTGTTAATTGCTTTCGTTGAAATGAATACATCGTCTAAAATATTAAATATTTTAATGTAAAGAAATGGAGCTACATGTTTTTGTCATTATTTTTTACTTAAACAACTTAAAGTAGGTAGTTCTATTACACTTTATTAACAATAAATAAACCAAATTATTTATTAATGAACTAAGATAATCTTTTTATTTAAATTACAAATGTCCATCAGAAATAAAGGGAGCTGGACAGATTAAATAAAAGATTATCTCAGTTCATTATTAAATAATTTTGTTTATTTATTGTTAATAAAGTTTTATACAACTACTTTAAGTTGTTTAAGTAAAAATAATGACAAAAACATGTAGCTCCATTTTTTTACATTAAAATATTTATTATTTCAGGCAATGTCTTCATTTCAACCAAAACAAATAAGAGAAAGGCCATATTTAGAGAAACAAATGAAACCAAAGCCGGCCATGTTAAATTGTCTATGAATCAGAGAGGCTAATTTTTCCAGGATTCAGAGTCATTTTCTGCGATAACTAGTGGTCCAAACATAGACAAAGTATATATTTTTGAAATCAGAAAAACCTACCCTTTCCAATGAACCTAAAATATACATGGTGTTCCATTTGAAATAACAAAGTCGATGCTCAATTGTTTACTTTGCGATTGTCATTTGTTTATTTTTTTAGCAAATCCTGGCGGTTCTTATAAAACCCTGAAACTTTTGTATTTAAAATATTTTTCTATAGGTCTCGTGGTACCTACTTAAAATTATAAACCTTATTTTAGTAAAGTATGTACTAACCACTCACAGTTAGATGGAACCAGGTCCCATTGTTTCTAAATGGTGGCGTTCTTGTGGGAAACATAATCTTGCATTCGTACCATCCGGCATCTGATTCTCTTATGGAGGTGAGGTTAATGGAAGCTCTTCCATAATGCTGCGAAGTACGATCCACAACAGGATGATATGGAGATTTAGTATGTTTGTTTTCTAGAAGGGTGATTCGTCCTACATAGTCGTCCGATTCAAATATTTGGTTCTCGTACCAGGAAAATATTTCTTTGTTCTAATATAAAACAGATACGTGATAATTTACTCAAACATTTTTTATTCGCTTTCTATTTTTGTTTATTGTTAAAATGGTAAAGCATTTATATAATAAGTACACTTGTTACCACGTAAGTTGGCGTCATATAAGAAACTTTTTGTTATTAATTTTACAAAAAAAATATTCTTTATAAAAGTTTGGCATGATCCAGAACCTTAAAGAACGAGGTTTGGCCAAAAATATAATTTCTGCTTAAAAGTTAAGTATCTGTTTTTCTTTGTATATTTCATTTTTTATCGTCAAATATTTAGTCAATTATTAGAAACATCTAAAGGTGTTACTTTAAAAAATTTGAGAATGAAAAAAATCTTAACTGGCTATTTTTTTTTCTGAAAAATACAGATAATTTTGCAAAACTTTATTTAATAGAGAATTATTGCACAGTAAAATAAGGCCAGGCACTTATAATACCGGCCTTATTTTGACATCTGAGCTTGCGCAGATGCATGGTAGGATAAGGACTCCCTTAATAAGTATAGTGCCTGGCTTTATTTATGTCGGTTTTAGGTCGTGCCTTATTTTGGTCCTATTTTAACTTCGGAACTGTTCGTCTAACCGAACGGCTGCCGATCACAAAATCGAAAAGTTTTTAGAAGTAAAAATACTTAAAACCCTGCTTTTTCAAATGTATTTTTGTAATTGTGTTAAACAAAACCCTACAACACAAAACAATAAAGAAAATCAACAAACATTTTTTTCCCCTTTTTTTTAAAGGTTAATTGTACTGTCAACATGATTTGCAATAACTCTACATTATGGACACAAGCACTATTTAAATAAGGCCGGTATTAATAATTCCCGAGCTTAATAAGGCAACTTGCAATAATTCTCTATTAACAAAATTGGATAAAACTTATAGTCCGGTCAATTTAGACATCCGCGGTTACAAAAATTCGCAACCGGCTCAAAATTGGTAGGATTGTTTAAAACATTATTACAAAAAAAAATTGTATCGATGCGACCTGAGGAAAAAAATTTACTTGGCGTCAAATGTCGCAAATAGGATTTTTCACGATTTTCAGCGAAACGGTAAGTTTTATCATAAAATTAGCACAAACAAAAATTGTAGATCAGGTAGTTGTCTAAAAGAATATCTTCATACAAAATGTCTAAGAGCCACCGTTTTTGAGATTTAACGATTCAAAAAGTTGAAATAAGTCATAATACGCACAAGTTTTCACCTCACCTTTAACGGTAGTGTACTTGACGCGTTTTTTTAACGTGGTTTTCCCGATAAGCCTATTTTACGGATCTGTTGTGATTCTGTTTAATGAACTATTAAGTGATTAAAGATTTTGGCAAGGGTTAAAAATAAAGAAGTAATAAAAGCGGTGTAAATAAAAAAAGGCAAATTTATCCATCTGGTTAAAGTTTTAATGTTTCTGCTTCCTTTTCTTCTTTTTCCTATTCTTCATCATGGGTGCAAGTAAATTGTCCCAATAATGACACATCGCATGTCTCCCCGTTAAAATCAGATAAATCCCTAATTGTTGGTAATTTAACATTGGAGCACGACCTATGTTGACAATTAGTACATACGACCAACACAGTCATCTTTTGAAACACATTAGAATACGTCCTTTTACAAGAAAATTGTGGTCAGAAGTTTCAGGCGCAGGTGGGAGTAAAGTTTGAACTGGTTGAATCATTCCCCTACTTCTAGTCCCAGTCTTTTGGGTCTAACTGATAACCCTGATAACCGAGCCACACTTAAACTTGGTAATATACCCGAAAAAGATGTTGCGCTGAGGCTGAAAGAAGATCAGCAAACTGCACTTTTTTATTTCGAGTATTTTTAGTGGTTTCTTTTTATCCAACCTTCTTATATTTGTATTATTTTTTATGTGTAAAATTCCCACTTAGGGGTGTTCACCCGTGACGCATGAGTCGGCACCCATCAGCTGATTGTCGGGGGTTTTTTCAAGGACACGTGTAAAATCATATCCATGCACATTTAAATCTAATCACAACTTCTGATAGTACCAACCCTTAATTACGGTAGGAAATTATGTCAAAAAGTCGTCACCCGTGGGGAAAAATTAGAACCAGTCCTAATTTGGCGGGTGGAAACGCACAAGTTGTAACCCCTTACCCATGATTTGCAGGTGTGAATCGTCAGGAGTCAAAGACTTTTTACCCAGGGTGAAAACCCTGGGTTAAATACATTTCGTGTATTGCAGCTTCGGTGGTGTATACGTATGTACTTGGTGTACTCACACATTATACAGATTACAACTTTTTAAATCGTTATATCTTAAAATCGGTGGGTCTTACGAAAGAAGTATTAAACATTTTTGTAGATAATTACCTGATCTAGAATTTATTTAGCTAATTTTATGACAAAACCTAGCATTCCCTTAAAAATCTTAAAAATCCCGTTTTTGTGACCTTTGACTCCCAGTAATTTTATTTTTCACGGGTCGGATCATTAAGGACTTTTTTCATTTTATGATGTTTCAAACCCTAGCAATTTTCAGCGAGTTCCGAATTTTTGTAATCTGACTTCTGTTTTTGTTTGTTCCAAATTGATTGAATGATCTGTTCCTGTTAGGGGCAGTCCCGTTAGGGGCACGATTAAAAATGTACCTGTTTTTTTCCCTTTTGGGCCACGATTCTAAAATTGACCTGCAAAGATATACTTGCATTCCCGTTTGGGGCACTAATATACACGATTTTGTAATTAGTAAATAAATCCTTTAACTTTACAGTTTATCCAGTGTGTAATAATCTTGGGTTTAATTAAGGAATTAAAAAAAAGAGACTTACTTACCAGAACTAACCAGACCCTCCACATAAACTCTTTAATAATAACACAATTATTGTAATGCAATAAGACTGATACTAATTTAAGAATCTTAACACCAGAACTTTGGTAATAAAATCCAGTTCTTTGTCCTGAGCTTTAGTTAGCTCTTCTTGATAAATTTTTGGTAAAGGCGTAGATTCGTTAAGTTTTTAGCTTGATACCACCACTGCCACTACTAGTTTAGACGAGTGCCTGTAAGGGGAATACTAAAGTCGGTTAATTAGGCTAGATCAGGTACGATTTATCGTAGTGCCCCAGACGGAAAAAAAACAGGTAAATTTTGAATCGTGCCCCTAACGCGAATGCCCCAAACGGAAAAACACCGACCGGACTATTTAGAAAAAAATACAAATATAGGATTTGCTCTTAAAACTTAGGTTTTCTCTAGGCGGGGCAAACCAAAAAATCAACTTTTTTTTCGCAAATCCCAAAATAGTACAAATTATTTACCAAAGTGTTCCTCTTTAGTCTATTAGCATTCAGGGTTAGTAGAAAAACCAACGGTGGATTATCTCAGCAACCATTAAATTTAAATAAACCAAGTTTTGTGCGAAGGGGTGACTGAACATGAAGAACTTAGAAAATTATATTTCAAAGGTTGCCAAATTAATAGCTTTTCTCTGGGTTGGGGAATTTAAAAATTTTTAATGAAATACCCTATTTTTTATTATTGTAATCAATTGCTTGTATCAACTTTATTATGAGTTGATATTATCGTTTTTAACTTCTGTCGATTCCGAAGATATGGCATCAAGCTTGAATACAGAAACGACCAGGTATGGCCAATTATCTCAAAAACTATCCAATCAAAATTCGTTAAAATTAGTACAAGGGAGTAACTGGACATTTTAAATTCGGGAATTGCATTTGCGATGTTTCATAATTTAATTTCCTTTTCGCCCTTCCTTGACCTTTTTTAAATCTTACCATCGTCACAAAAATGATATTTATGAATTTTTGAAGGTTTAATTTCACCCCTGTACTAATTTTGACGAATATTGGTTGAATCTTTTTTAGATAATTGACTATACCTAGGCGTTTTTGTATTAATTTCGAAAAAGCATAATGCCATATCTCCGAAACTGACAGGACCAAAAAAAAGATAATATTAGGTAATAATAAAGTTGATACAAGCAATTGACTGAAATATTAAAAAATAGGGTATTTCATTTAAAATTTCAATATTCCCTAACCTACAGATAAAACTATAAACATGGCAACCTTGCAAATATATTTTTAATTCTTTATGTTTAGATACCCTTTGGCACAAAATTTGGTTCATTTATATTTGACGGTTGCTGAGATAATCCACCGTTTCGTTTTTTTACTAGCTCTGTATGGTACACAGAATTAGCTAAATAACATAACACATAGGCAATGTGAGGAAAAGAGACAATCTAACATGAATACCTGCATATAAACATTTCTGATTGGATTAGTCACATACATCCTTTTTTGTTGCTTTACTGGCCGATATCTCAATACCTACTTGCTTAACCAGTAGATATGATTATTTCTTGTAGATTAAAAAACAACAAAATCCTCTGTTCGGTAAATCCACTCCTTTTATTGAAATTTTATTATATGTAGGTATATTTTTATAAATGTAGCAAAACAATACCACAATACGCTCTAAATTGAATTTAGAATTCATAAAATTAAAAAGTCGATTTTAAACAGATAAATTTAAGTGAAAATATCACAATTAAAATTATTTCCAAACGTTTTTAAACACCATTTTCTTAAGGCCTTACAATTAACACTAATACTAAAGCTTAAATTAATACTAATATTAAATTTTTAAAAATACCTTATATAGAGTATCTAAATTTGAACATTTATTGTAATTTTTGATTTTTAATAGTTTTTGTATTTTTTTATTATTTCCATGTAGTAAATATAAAGGGTGTTTCTAAACAAATGCGAAAAATTTTAGGAGGTAATTTTCCACCAAAAAATAAGAAAAAAACTTCATATGAACATATGTCCTAAACGTCTTAGTTTTTGAACTACGGGGTGTTATTTTTTTAATATTGTTTTTATAATAACTTTTATACCCATTCGAATATTTTTAAAAAGTAGGGAGACGCAGCCTTTTACCAGAGGACATTTTTGGCATACAAGAAAAAACATAATTTTACCACTGTCGCCCATGAGGGTACGCCACTGCATTTTTCTAAAATAAAAATCTTTTTTAAATTCCCGTTTAGTTTGAAAAATATTTGATCTCTTGACTTTTTTTTGTTTGATGTACGGTTTTCGCGTAAATCAACATAAACCATGTTTTGGCATGGTCAGTTTGTATTAAATGTAAATTACTTTTGATATTTTATTCTTTAGTCTTATTTCTCACCTTCTAAAACCCTCTCTAACCAAATATTGTGACAATACACCTACTATTACTTAAATTATTTATAAAAAACTAAAACCAGAATAAATTTTTAACACCCTGTATCTCCGAAATCATCCACTTTTGGACAAAGGTAAGTTAGGTTAGATCGTCATATTTTAGCTTTGGGAATCTGTGGTACGTTTTTTCCGCACCTTTTAGAGACACCCTGTATATTATGTTTTTGAATTTTGGAAACAATAAAGGAAGCGTAATAAACAAAAAAAAACAGGGTGTTTCATAAGAAAAAACCTAGGTTGGAGTAATTTCCCCAAAAACTGTTGCACATAGAAAACAACTAATTACACTACAATATTCTACAAAGAAAAAAATTAAAATTTACCTATCTATACATTATTTTATAGCTTTACTAGCAAACAGGGTAAAAAATTTGTATAAATAGGCAAAACCTAAATTCACCCTGTAACTCCGAGATAGATCGCAATAGCCATGAACTGTTTTCAGTATAGTAATTTTATCTCAAAAAAAAAAAAGATCGAGAGTTCTACATTAGAATTTTGATATTTCTTACGGTTTTCGAGATACCTTGTGAAACCATTGAAAATAAAACACCTTGTACATGTTTTACTTTTTTTTTGTAATAATTATATAATCATTACCATTTACAATATTTAAATTGATTAAATTCCTTTATTGGTAATCTTTTTGTTACAAAATTGATGAAGCGGAATTAAATTAAATAAATCGAAGTTAACTGATGTATTATTATTGTTGCATTTATTTTAAATATTTCCTGCATAACTGGCAAATTGAAAATAGAAAACAACTTTGTGTTTGACGCTTAATCTGGCAACTATACCGTTTTAACTGTTTAAACACCACCAAGAAACTGCTAAATACCGAATTTGTGTACGTAGCTTAAGCGGTTTTAAAGATATTTGAGCGCTGTAATTTTTACTAACAAAGGAGTTCTTTTTTCTAACCCATTATATTCCATTTTATTGGTTGTTGTGAATCTATTTGGATTTATTTGAATTTATTTTGTATTTGTTTTTATTTTTTTATTATATTCGCTTCTATGTCAATTTATTGATATAGAGTATGGGGTAGACAAGAGGACAAACGCACCAAAAATGTATTTTTAAGAGGAAAACTGATTTAACAGAATACGATTTTCGACGAAAATATTAAAAATTGTGTACAGGGTGTCCCAAAGGTTAAAAATTTAAATTTTTAACAAGTATAAAGGACCCTTACTTCAAAATTTTTAAGAAAATGCTACTTAAAAAAATTGTTTAAAATTATCATATCTTTCAAGATATTCGTTTTTATTAGGTTTGAAAAGTAATCATTTTTTGGGTTTAAATTTGCATGTCACTAAAAACTTTCGTAGGTGAACCTTTAAATATCATCTTTAAATAGGTACTTTACAATTGAATTCTGACAGTGTCGACCAAACGAGACCACAGTATCAACTTTTAGATATTTTATTAATTTAGACAAATGTTAATAACAAAGCAAAAAATACAAAATACAATAAATAAAAACCATGCACGATTATACATTATGTTTATTTAAAGCCTAATTTCTAAAATTAGACCAAAATAGCCTAAGCTTACACATTTTTCCAGTTGCGCTCTAAGATATCCATAACTGATAACTGCCTCGCACTTCTCTTTGAAAGGAATAGCTTGTATAATTCTTTGTTTTAAAAGCTCGTTATCATTTGGTTGTGGATTTGCATAAACTAACTGTTTAAGGCGTCCTCACAAATACATATCCACTAACGTCAGGTCGAGGCTTCTTGGGGCCATAAAGTACGATCCATTTTGTCTAAACATCCAGTTTTTCAAAATACTGACGTCGGGTTGCTATTTTGAAGAGAGGATTAATATCATTCCAATAGCGAACATGTTGCGATGCTACACTTCCATTCGTCATAAACATTGACTTATCTGAGAACATTATTAGTTTATAAAATTTCCTATAACCACCTAAAATCTTACTCCCTACCTACAAACATCTTCTAAAACATCTTCTAATTTGTGCGGTTTGTAGAGGCGTATATTAGTCTGCTTTGAGACTTCTTAATTTTTTTTGGACCACCTTTAGTTGTGTAGTTCGTTTTTCAAGTATAGTATGAGGTCTTCTCTAACGGACTGCAATTCGAGTAAGTTGCTTCATTATCTTCATTATGGGATTTTTTACTTTTTTTAAATTCAGGACAGATCCAGTTTCACGAATTTTTTTACTAGCTTGCAGACCGCCCATTTGGTCACGGATACATCAGGGAACCTTTCATGGAATTTTATCACGTATCAAATCAAATGTATTTTTTGCTTGTTCGTTAACATTTGTAAAAATTAATAAAAATATCCAAAAGTTGATACTGTGGTCTTGTGTTAAAAATGCAAATAACAAAAAATAAATAAAAAAGATTAATATATAAAACCTATTGAAAACGAATATCCTGAAAGATATGATAATTTCAAACAATTTTCTTAAGTAGCATAGCATTTTGTTGAAAACTTTGAAATAAGGGTACTTTTATTCTTGTAAAAATAAATTTTTACACACCTGTATAAAATTTTATTTTTTTTTTGATCGACAACCGTATTCTTTTTGCAAGCAAAACTTTTTATTAAGATGATTTTTTCTCGAAAAATTAAATTTTGGTCCGTTTGTCCTCTTGTCTACCCCATCGCATAGATAACCTACATTTAGATCCGCAGAGGCAAGAAGCATTTTTTGACTTTTACGACCTCGCGCAGTGGGTGGACGAACATGCGCACTTAAAAGCCGTGGCAAAATACAAACACCGGCACTCCCGACCCTTCGTCCGCGGTCTGACCGTAACGCTCATTAGCTACCGTACTTCAAACAGAAAACCAGGACGCCGTCAACAAATTCTTTCCTATAATGCGGATAGTTTGTTTGGTGCCGGGTGCGTTTACCCTCAACTGGCTTGCGCACAAACCGGTTTTCTCGCCCATGAAATGTAACTTTTGTTTCGTGCAGGTTATAACATTGGCAATCCATCGAGATCAGTCGAGTTGTTGTGACGAGTTTACCACAAATAATTATA
Source organism: Listronotus bonariensis (assembly GCA_014170235.1). NCBI lineage: Eukaryota > Metazoa > Arthropoda > Insecta > Coleoptera > Curculionidae > Listronotus > Listronotus bonariensis. The sequence continues at coordinate 43,606 of JACEGR010007409.1, forward strand.
CCGCCATATATGCAAGCGGCGCTTTAAGCCAACCTGTCAATGTCAAATATTTCGGGTGTCGGACTACGCGAACGTGCCACTTTTTTTTGGTCGGACAAGTTTACCACAATATTTTATACGCAGTTTTTGGAAAAAGGTTTACAGTCATAAACCATAATGGCTAGCTTTACATCTGCCAGACAGAAATTCTGGCCTAATGTAAACTGGTCAAAAATTTGTTCTATCTCTATTATATTTTTGGTTTTTGCCTCATACACACAATATTCAGCCATCGTCAAGTCGTTGTGGTCAAAAATGTATGTCCGATAGAATTTTTTAATTGTTTACATTACCCAGAATTTTTGTCTGACATAAATATCATGCAATAAATGTCAGATGTAAACCTACCATAAGGCTCAAACACAAGATTCGGGTATTGATAGTAATCCTTATGGTAGGCTTGACATCTGACATTTATTGCAGTATATTTATGTCAGACAGAAATTCTGGACTAATGTAAACAATAAAAAATTTCTACCAGACATAAACTTTTGATCGTTTTCATTAGCCAGTATTTCCGTGCGACATAAATATCATGAAATAAATGTCAGATGTAAACCAGCATTACTATTTTTGGCACAATGTTTCAAAATTGCATGTAAAACTTCGTGGTAAACTTGACCGACAAAAAAGTGACGCGTTCCGCCAGTTCGACACCCGAAACATCTGACATTGACAGGATGGGTTAAACCGCCTCTACATATATGGCGGTATGAATATTCGTGGTAGACTCGTCAGAAGAAAGCTCCCTAAAAGGTTTTAAAAGGGTTCTTATCATGAAGTCCATTTCTTTACTGGCCCAGGCACTATAAGCGTTTTTACACAGAGAAAATTACTGGTATTTTCTCTTGTAATATTTTACTTTCATCATAAGGGAAAAAGGTAATATTTTATATTTTATTTACATAAGAAGTAGTTTTGATTGTTTTCGAGATATTTTTACTGGAATTTTAAATATCCGAGGTTTCGGATGTTTAGTTATAAAATAGCTTTATTTGTTGGTGTCCTTCCATTGGGTGTCCTTTTATAAGTCATTGGATGTCCTTTTGTAGGTTTTTTGGGATGCAAAATTGAAATTTAATGTTATATTTCGTATCCGGCGTTTCGTTTTCATCATAGATGCAAATAGGCGTTGAGCCAGATAGTCAAAAAATTTATGTTTTGGTTTCCTGTCTGGGGAGTAAGTGTATCCCACAAATTTAGATTCGTCATTAAGGTGGGATAAATGTTTGGTGTGATATTTTTTTAAAATTGGGTAGCTTAGTGACGCTAGGACGTCACAAAGAGGTCCGCCGGACAAAAATCGTAAAATACCTTCCTAGTCTAGTTTTATGTGTAAGAAATAAAGTATAATAGAAATTTTGATTTAGCATAAAGTCAAAATTATTGTTTGGAATAATACATACTTTATTAAATTCGGTAGTTTAGTTAACTTGTTACGTCAAAAAGATGGCCAGCGTGCTAAAATAAGATTATCATGCAAATTTTAATGCAGCATAAAGCCAGGATTATTCTTTGTGATTATATTTTGTAAAATTTAGTAGCTTAGACCGAAGACCTGAAGTCACAAAGATGGCAGGCTGGGCAGATATAGATGGATGAGGACTAGGCGTTTTTAATACTATTGGTTTAAAATTTGATATTGATATAGAAAAATTGAATTCAAATACAAATCCCAAATTTAATTTAAAATAAAAATGCATTGTCATTATATTATACAGACTGTCCAGAAACGGGGTTTACAAGAGGACAAATGGTTTAAAAAAAATCGAGAAGAAGTTATTCTTGATAAAAATTTTTGCTTGTTACAAAAATCTGTTACGAAGAGGAAATGTTGGTTTTGTATACAGGGTACGAAAAAAATAAAAATCATGATTTTCCTCTAGGAGTAAACTAACTTTATTTTTAATTTTTAAGCAAAATAACATTTAGATTTTTTTTAGAAAAGCATTTTAAATTACTTTATTAATTTAACGGGGATATTAAAAAGTTTTATGAAACTGATTTTGGTGTTATCAAAAACTAAATTATTTTAACTTTTTATAATTAAGTAGCCCAGCTCTTATTAACCTGCTTTCCCCCAAATTCAATAGGCTCTTAGCCAAAATTTTACAATGGTAAAGAACTATTTTAAAATTTTAACAAAATTGTCTATACATTTTTTGTAAATAATTTTTAAAGTTGATTAAAATTTATTTCACAATTTAAGAGTTTAATTAACTTTACAATTTTACCAGTGCTTATGTAAAAAGCGTCACGTTAAATAAATATACTAACAAAGGAACAAGCAATAGAAACGGGATGTCGTAGCTTGTATCGTACCATTACGTCATTCATTACAAAAAAATTTGCAATGTCCGGGAAAATTTGAAGAAAAAGAATATAATCCAATCTGTCTACACCGAAAATTTGCTACCTTAGGTGTACATGGCTAAGGGCCTATTAAACGAATGCGACAAGGGGTTTTTGCCAAATTATAAAGTAGTTTTTTTATCAATTAGAAACTTTATTCTAAAGAAATTTTCCAAGTGACATTTTGCCTAAAAATAAAAATAAATGTAGTTTACTCTTGGTGAAAAGTAATGTTTTTAAAGTTTTTGCGCACCCTGTATACAAAATCCACATTTTGCCTTCGTAAATAGTATTTTTTACAAGCAAACATTTTTATGAAGAATGAGTTTCTTTCGTAAAATTAATAATAAAAAAGTTTTTATATAATGCGAACTTAAGTAGACACTCTGTTTATAAAAAGATGGTTTATCTTTTCTTTTTCATCACATTGATCCTGGCTCTATTCCTAATTAAAATTTGTATGATACTGTTACTCCTTTCTCATAAAACTATATAGACTTTAGAAGAATTAACTAAGATTTATGCCCAGCGGTCATCTTTTTGAAAACATAACGTCACTAAGCTACATAATTTTACAAAGTATCATTCCAAATATTGATCCTGGCTCTATTCCCAATTAAAATTTGTATGATACTGTTACTCCTTTCTCATAAAACTAGACTTTAGAAGGATTAACTAGGATTTTTGCCCGGCAGCCCTATTTGTGACATCATAACGTTATTAAGCTACATAATTTTACAAAGTATTCTTCTAAACATTTATCCTGGCTCTATGCTTAATCAAAATTTGTATGATACTTTTACTCCTTTCTCACAAATCTAGACTTAAGAAGGATTAACTAGGATTTTCGCCCGGCGGCCATCTTATGTGACATCATAACGTCACTAAGCTACAGAGTTTTACAAATTATGATTCCAAAAATTGATCCTGGCTCTACGCTTAATTAAAATTTGTATGATACTTATACTCCTTTCTCATAAAACTAGACGTTAATTACGATTTTCGTCTGGCGGCCATCTTTGTGACGTCCTAGCGTCACTAAGCTATCGAGTTTTAAAAAGTATCTTAAGTATCGTACCAAACATTTATCCTACCTCTATGACAAATCTAAATTTGTGGGTTAAAATTACTCCCCTGGCAGGAAACCGCATAATATGCCCTCTGGCTCAATGCCTAAAAGGGACTTTTGTGTAATAGCTGTATATTGCAGTTATTTGTGATGACGAATAAAAAAAGTAATGGTATTTTTAGAATGTGACATTTGACCCTCATTGTCAGGCATGTGATCAATATTTTTCTAAATTTCAATATAGTTTAATGTATTTTAAAGTCGGAATTTTAAATGTCGGGTATTCAAAATTTAATGTTATAATCAAATTCAACGTCTCGTATTTATTATAACTATAAAATGTACCTATTTACTAGGGTAAAGTATTTTTTTCTTAGCATGGGGGTGGAAATTATTAAAAAAGAAAATTTTTGAAAAAAAAAAATGGTAACGCTTAACATTTTGAGGTGGCCCAATAATTTTAAAAATTAATTATAAGTAACTATTTCTGGATGCAGATATTTTTTTGTCTTTTAACATTTAAAAATATCTTATCATATCAATTAGAAGTTATAGGTAAAGAAAAAATATGACTATTATTGTAATTAAAAAAAAACCAAAAAACAACGAGCGTCTTTTACCCACGAGAGTAAAACTGGCGTTCAAATAGTAGTTAATATTTGTTCATTATCACATGTTTTCAAATGTTACAAGACAAAAAAACTTTGTTACCTCAAGATGTTAAGTAACACCTTTTTTTTAAACATTCTTTTTTAATAAGTGACAAATTCCACCCCCTGGCGAAGAAAAAAATCGCTAAACTAGACCCCATTATAAACCCATTCTTACAAATCATTTGTCAGTGCTTTTATAACTTTATTGCTTGTACAGAAAATAAAAATATTGTTATTCGTCTATTTAACGTTCCGTACCCATGTTCAGTAAAAGAACATTTTTTAAAGTTTTTACCAATAAATAGGTTTTTGAAGTTATATTAACCCTATAGTAATGCTAGTTTCAAAAACATTGAAATATACGGAAACAAACAAGGTATGAAAATCGATTAAATATGTACCTATACATATTTTCAAGTACCTACTATGTACCGAAAGTTCTCAGACACTAACATAAAAAACTATATAAATGACATGATTAATTTATATCATCTTTTTAATTACATATTTAATTTTAAACCACCTAAATATTTTTCTTGTGGCACACCTTGTTTTTTTATATTAAATACCATTAAGGGGGCCTGTGATTTTGATATGTACTAAGGCCCGAGACCGCAGCCCAAATAAAAGTTGCACAAAGATTTTAGTAAGAAGTAATACTAACCTCGCGTCTCCAGTATAGCTTGTAAGGAATAGGGTATCCCTGTGGAAAATCAATCTCACAATCAAACACTATAAAATCACCAACATTAGCGGTCAAAAATCTCGGGTAATTTTCCTCATCGAAGTACGCGCCAGTTATTCCGATAATACAAAACAGAAATAAACAAGAACAAACGTTTTGAAGTTTTTCCAAATGGACAAGTTGCATTTTACTTCCAACAAATTAAATTATTTTTTAACTGTTCAGTTTAAGCGTTTTTGCGACTAATGAACTAGGCAAATCAAATAGATTGCTCTCTATTAAGGTAATGGTGTTGTGCGGGTGCTCAGGACTGGATACACTGCTGAACTAATATCACAGACTTTTCCTTGTTTTATCTTCTCATATAATTTATTTAAAAAAAGTTATTGTTTTCAGCTTGAAGAGGCCAAATCCAATAACAAGGAATAGTTAATTAGTACCAGTTACTACGCAAAGAAGCACCCGTTTGAAAGTATCACTTTTTTGACTTTTGATTTTTTTTTAAAGCTGGTTTTACACTTATCAAACTTCTTGTCAAATAAGTTGGACCAAGTTTACCTTAAATAAATTTGATAATGTAAAACAGAAAATTGTATATTAAAGAAATTCAAGGTCGCCTTGTCAAATTTGTTTGAAGGATTAGAACACGTCCTATTTTTTGTCAAATATTTGATGCAAAACTTTAAGTTGGGACCAGATTTTATTCATTCTGAAAGGGTTGCTGCAAAGTATCTAATGTAAACAAACCCTTTTGTGAGCAATGATTTATTGCATTAATAAATAATACACCCGACGACTTTATAATTCTTTACGGCACGTGTCAGCTTTTATAGCAGGACAGAGAAGAACTAAGATGATGTTTTATAAGTACGTGATACGCGTTTTAGCATTTTTTTTATTTATCCAAAAAATATGTAATTAGGCTCTGTCAGAGGCTATGTGCTTTCGAAAAGAAGGTTTGTTTACTTTATCATTTTTTGTGGACTTGGCGGCATTGCTTTCAGAATTAATTATAGGTGATTTAGACTTTACCAACCCAATGAATTAAAAATTGTCGTAGTCGGCAACTAGGGCAACTAGTTAAGCTCAATTTTATCGTGATTGGTGTGGTGTTTGGTTTTTATCCTGATATTTGCGTTAAATAATTTCTTATTTTACACTTTTGTCTTTAAACAAATTGTATCAAATACCTAAAGTAAAATAGGAAAAAGCAACACGAAAAAGTTTAGAAATTTGCCAACTTGACACCTTTTCTGATATTTAAGGAATCTCTCTGACACCTTCACGAGCAATACATGTCTAGAGGCGTATTTATTTGACAAATTAAAATTTATTTTAACATGCTGACAGTTTTTTTCGCAAAAAGAAACAAAGAGAAATTTTATAAAAGCAAGGTTATAATTAAACTA